>OX424574.1:115760467-115947967 GCA_949152435.1 Gastracanthus pulcherrimus
CTACCAATAACCCTGATTTTTTATTGTCTTTTACAATCTTGTCTTTTACCAGTTTATTGGTCCCGCTTTCCAAGTCAAAAAGTGGCCACAATTGAGATCGGCATAAAGTACTATATGTAACTCGAGAAAAATGTCGGCTTATCCCACGGGCGAGTGTACTGTCCGAGCGAGCGAAGCGTGGGAAAAATATTCGACTTTTTGCCCTTTTTACATAATGTACCATTTGTCGATATATCGAAAAAACGCCGTCGTCCACCCTTGCGTAGGTAGTAATAATGCGATCCCCGAAGGAAAAATGCATTTCAATCAGCGGTATTAATTTAATAAATTCTTAAATTCTGCTTCCTCAAATTTAAGTTACAAACATAAATCGAAACATGTGCAACAAAAAAAATACTGTTAAGTCGGGAATAATAGTACATTATATAACAATGGAATAAAGTCGAAGATTATTCCCGAGGGTGGGTGATCATCCGAGCGAATACTCCACTTTATTCCCTCGTTGCATATAGAACTTTATTCACGACTTAACTGCGCCCACTTTATTGACTTAAAAAGAGGGACTTAAGGAAAGAACTCAAATCTATTATAATTATATATTTTTTTTCCCGCAAAAGAATTTTTTTTTAATTAATTTTCTCTATATTATTATACATTTCAATAAATTCTAGCTTTTACCGGAAGCCCTCTTTTTAAGTCAATAAGGTGGCTACAGTTAAGTCGGAAATTTTTAATAAAATTCTATATGCAACACAGGAATAAAGACCAGTATTCCCTCGGGTTATTACTGCCCTTCTTCTCTCGGGTAATAAACCCACTCTGGGGAATAATATTCGACTTTATACATTTTACGTAGATCCAAGATTTACGACATTTACGTTTCCCTTTTTCTGTTGGGTGCATAGTCTGCAAATTCTACGCGGATACAAGATTTACGTTGATTTACATTAATATACGTTTACATTCTTCTCTTTGGTACAAAGCTTTCAATTTTGACATGAGTGCCAGATTAACGTGGATATACGGATATGCAACCTTTACGTGGATTTACGTGGATCCAAGATTTACTTGGATTTATGTGGATTCGAGATTCACGAGGATTTATGGATACAATATTTACGTGGTTTTACCTGGATGCAAGATTAACGTAGAATTACGTCAATTTACGTGGATGCAAGATTTACGTGGATCTGCGTAGATTTACGTGGATCTGCGTAGATTTACGTGGAATTGCGTAGATTCACGTGGATTCACGTAGATTTACGGGGAATCGCGTAGATTTACGAGGATGCAAGATTTACATGGTTTTACGTGCATCCACAATGTACGTGGATTTACGTGAATGCAATATTTACGTCGCTTTCAGTGGATGCGATATTGACGTAGATTTACGTAGCTCCAAGATTAACGTGGAATTAGGTCTATGCAAGATTTACATGGATTTAGATGGATGCAAGATTTACGTGGATCTATGTAGATCTACAGTTCCCTTGTTGTGTTTGGTACATAGCCTGAAAATTTTACATGGATGCAAGATTTACATTGATTTACGTTAATGTAATACTGACGTGGGTTTACCTACACCCAAGGTTTACTTGGTGTAACGTTGATGCGATTTTTACGTGGATTTATAGATACAATACTTACTTGTATTTACGTGGATGCAATATTCACGTAGATTTACGTGTATCTACGGTTTCATTCTTCTGTTTGGTACATACTTGGATTTATGTGGATTCGAGATTCACGAGGATTTATGGATAAAATATTTACGTGGTTTTACCTGGATGCAAGTTTTACATGGATTTACGTGGATGCAATATTTACATAGAATTATGGAAGCATGATTTACATTGATTTACGTTGATGCAAGATTTTCGTGGAATTACGTGGATCTACGGTTTCCTTCTTCTGTTTGATACATTGCCTGCAAATTATACTTTGATGCAAGATTTATGTAGATTTACGTGGATCTACCATTTCCATAGATTTACGTGAATGCACGTTTCACGTGTATTTAAGAATTCAAGATTTACGTGGATTTACGTGTATGTAAGATTTACGTGGATCCAAGATGTACGTGGATTTGTGTGGATGCAAGATTTACGTGGATTTATGGATATAAGATTTACGTGTATTAATGGATGCAAGATTTACGTGGATTTACGTTGATGCAATATTTACATCGATTTACGTCGGTGCAATATTTTCGTAGATTTACGTGACTTCAAGATTTACGTGGATTAACGTTGATCGACTGTACCCTTCTTTTATTTGATACATAGCTTTCAAGATTTACGCGGATTACGGACTCCAAGATTTACTTGGATTTATGTGGATGCAAGATTTACGTGGATTTATGGATGCAAGATTTACGTGGATTTGTGGATGCAAGATTTACGTGGATTTACGTGCATGCAATATTTACATGGATTTACGTGGATTTACGTGGATGCAATATTCCCGTAGATTTACGTGGCTCCAATATTTACGTGGATTTGCGTGTATGCAAACTTTACGTCGATACAGGATTTACGTGGATTTGCGTATATCTATGTTTCACTTCTTCTATTTTGTGCATAGCATTCAAATTTTACGTTGGTGCAAGATTTACGCGGATTACAGGATCCAAGATTTACGTGGATTTACGTGTCTTCAAGATTCACGTGGATTTATGGATACGAGATTTACGTGGATTTACCTGGATGCAAGATTTACGTTGATTTACGTGGATCCAAGATTTACATGGGTATACGTGGATGCAAGATTCACGTAGATTTATGGATACATGATTTACGTGGATTTACATGGATGCAAGATTTACGGGGATATCCGGTTCCCTTATTCTGATTATACATAGCGTGCAAATTTTACGTGGATGTAAGATTCACGTGGATTTACGTGGATTCAAGATTTACTTGGATTTACGTGGACGCAAGATTTACGTGCATTTATGGATACAAATGAGTTAAAATTTTAGTTCACAGTTAAAATGAGTTTGAATAAATTATTTTGAATTAGTTATATGTTATCATCTTATCTTAAATTTATTCATTAAAATAGTATGCTAATGCAAACTTTACATTAAGTCGATATACATTAAGTAATATTTTGATCAACAATATTGTTTCATAATCTATACTATGCTTCTTCACAAGGCACAAAACATGTTTATACGTTGAAAAAACACAAAAAATAATTTACCATCACAAAGCTTTCTCTCTGAGAAAGCAGAATGTGCACTTATTCATAAACAAGACGTGATTTTCTTACAATTTATTTTTGTGACGAAATACAATTTCAATTTTGAATATGCATCTTATATGATTACATTTTGTAGTCACCATTTACTTTTGAAGGCATTTGTATTTTTTATTGAAATTTTGTAGGTTTATCAGAACTAACTAATTAGGAGAGTGTCAGAGGTTTTGAAACCGATATTTATAGAAACTTTGATCGGTAATGTCTTACACCAAAGAATGAAGTATTTCAGACGTAGTTTTTTTCAATGATGGGCCCCTATTCTCGAGATATCAACCAATTGATTTCAAATGTGCGTTATTTTAGTAAAAAATTGTGCATCTACTTTTGTCCATAGCTCTGAAAGTTTTTGTGTTACAGAAAAAACGACCGGAACGTACATAAAAATCGTCGAAAAGAGCTTCAATTTTAGCTTTGTTTTGTACGACAATATTAAGTTCTTAACTTTCAAAGAAAATGATGAGAAATGCATCTACATTTGAGGATGTCAACTCTCTTAAATACAGTGATTTTTTGTGTAATTTTCATCCACACACCGGTCATTCTTCGGGATTAGCTTATTCAAGCACCCCAATAATTTTACGTTAAAAATGAAACAAAGAATTGTTGTTAAAACAATTGTTATATGCTACTTAATAAGTATATAACTATATTTCAATATTATTTTATAAATGGAAAACACGCATGTTTTTAAAACTTTTATTATCTAACTGTCGTGAAAGAGGCTTTAGGTCTGTGCTGGTGTATCTTAGCTAGGGCGCACAAGTGAAGTGTAACCGGATACACACGTATTTAGGATCCATATCGACCCTCTTTTTAGACCACGAAATGTATCTTCTAAGCGCAGCATTTTCCGAGCGGAAAATCACGGGCTAAAATATTATTTCGAAAGCGGATAGCATAGCGTATAAAATAATAACTTATTACATTTTTTAAACATCGTTTAATATAGTTTTATAATTTAAATAAAAATTTTGTTCAAAAGATTCAAGTTGATAGCTTGATTCTAAATGTAGTTTTAAATATTCTATTGTAATAATAATATTTACATATAATACGATAGTTTTAAGTACTGAAATATGAATGTCTATTCACTAATTATAGTTTACATCATAGTCATTTTTACTGCAACCTTTTATTAAACACACTTTCAATTTAAGTAAACATAAATTAATATTAACTTTACCTTCATTACTTATTTTCATTGCTATTACTATTTAATCTTATACTATTTTAAACATATGTACACATTTTATTACTATAATTGTAATATGGGTTTTAACAAACATAATAACTATATAATATAACTATATATAGAAAGTAAATATTTTCACAATATTATCATATAAGACCCGAGCGCCAAAGCCTAGCTGCGCGCACTTCTTTAGCGACGCCCTCTGAGGACCTTTTTACCCACACCCTCACTTCTTCTTTCTCTGTCTTTAGCATTAGCCTAATGAGAGGAAAAGCACGTGGGAGGAGAAAAAGGAGGAAACGTTCTTCACTATTCGTCCTTGCTCACCCTCACCTCGCTCACTCGACCTTTTAGCATAGGCGAGATACGGCGGAAAACTGTTTAAAAGGTACCGGTCCACGGGGTCTCACTAGTACTAGCTGGTCTGACCCCGGGCAAGCTACTGGCTCATCAGCATTTGCTCGACAAGCACCACAGGAGCAATATCTGTTCCTGTAAAGCAAAGCTTGTGTCGAACTCTAAACTCGAACTCTCACTCGCCGAAGCGCCTACAGAGCAGTATCTGTCCAGGTAAAGTAAAGGTTGTACTAAAGTAAAAGTAAAAACATCTTACTCGCCGAAGCGCCTCGAGAGCAGAATCTGTTCAGGTAAAGCAAGGCTTGTACAAGACAAAATAGTAGAAAGACTCAGCTCGCTCATATGAAATGCTTTATAATATCAATATTACTAAGGATTTATATGTAACTAAGGATATATATATATATATAGATGATTCGTTCGCAAATCGAACTGAAAAAAAAATGTTGTTTTTATTTCATTGTTAAAAATGTTCCTCTTATTATGTAGAATGTATGTGCATTTTTTCAGATTTTTTCAAACTTCATTAATGCTAAACATGAGCATGTAGTCATTTATTAGATATTTTAGTAAATTTCAACCTCCATTTCTTTAACAAACAGAAATCTCTTTAAAAAAATAACAACAAGGGATTTTTTTGCCAATTTTCTGAATTTCTCATAAAATACAGTTCCAAAACCTTTTAATGCCCCCCTTTCCCGAACTATTACACCAAAAATCATGAAGATAGCTTTTCTCAGTACAAAAGTGACTGCCATATTCGCAAAATGGTATCAGTGCAATATTTATATAAGAAAAATCGAAATAATATGAAATATTGTTAAAAAAATTATTAAAATGCACATTTTAGCAATAAAGTCATATTTAGCTTCAAACAACTTTAAATACATGGACTGAAAAAAATCTGAAAAAATATACATGCATTCTACATACTAGAAGGAACATTTTATATATATATATATATATATATATATATATATATATATATATATATATATATATATATATATATATATACATTCCGCAACAAAATTAACGCAACACCTAATTCCGACTAAAAAAAGGCGCAAATTCGAAGATCGATATCTCAGGTAAAAAATGTCGTAAGGGGGTGAATTTTTTTCAAATTAAAGGTTAAAGTCTCTACTTTAAGATGGTGGAACTTGATTTTCGATTTGACGCAACCCCTACTTACGTGACCTTGAAATTCAAGGTCATTTTTTAAAGCTCAAAAATCGTAAACTTTCGCAGTGCGCCCGCGCGTGGGTGATTTTTTTTTCGATAATTCTGATAATTGCATCTTAAAGTACAACTCTTTCCCTTTAATTTAAAAAAAAATTGACCCGCTATAATTTTTTTGATGATTTTACAGCGTTTTAAAAATTGTATTAAAAAAACGCGTTTTTTCGTGAAAAATTTGATAATTTCGATCCACCCTACGATTGAATCAGCGGTGTAGAATGACTTGACTTCGTAGATCGATGCACGGGTTCGAATGTTATTTCTTGGTTGATTCTGATCAAATCGAAATGGAAAACTCGTATCCAAGCGAAACGAATATTACCGTCGACTTTAGCGTTATCCAATAAGCACCACGAGGAGATAGTCAATCAGATTGAACTCAAGCTAAACGTAGAAAACAAATTCTTAAAATTTGTAAACGTTATTATTTTATAACTTTTATCTTACATCGAATATCTCTTAAAAAATAGGAAGTGTACAAATTTATCAAATTTGTCATCCGTTGCATATTGTTTCCTGAAATCAGTAATGTAAAAAAAAATTTTCAAGTCCATCTCTGACCGTGTCCAAATTTTATCGAATACGGTTCGTTTACAAATCTACCATTCTTTAAAAAATACCGTTTGGCGAAATGGTAAAATTTTTTCAGTTAAGGGCTACGGGTTTTGATTCTTACGGCAGTGTTTTAAAACTGTTCGACGTGAGGTAGCAAAACGAATCGGGGTTCATTTTTCGACTGTTTCTCGGGTTCTGTCTCGATTCAATGAAACAGGTGCTTATCGCAGAAGAACGGGGCAAGGTAGGAGACATGTAAAAATTGCTCGCGAGGACCGTCGTATAATACGAACAACCTTACGTGAACCGGTAAGAAATGCGCAACAAATTCATAACGATTGCCACACAGGCAAATCAGTTTGCAAACAGTAAGGAGACGTCTTCACGAAGCAGGTTTAAGATCACTGTAAGAAAGGGTACTCTAGCATGAATTCACTTTAAGCATAACGTTTACAAATTTTAAGAATTTGTTTTTTGCATTTAGCTTGAGTTAAATCTGATCGACTATCTCTTCGTGGTGCTTATTGGATAACGCGAAATTCGACGTTAATATTCATTTCCCTTGGATACGAGTTTTCCATTTCGATTTGATCAGAATCAACCGAGAAATAACATTCGAACCCGTGCATCGATCTACGAAGTCGAGTCATTCTACACCGCTGATTCAATCGTAGGGTGGATCGAAATTATCAAATTTTTCTTGAAAAACGGGCTTTTTAATACAATTTTTAAAACGCTGTAAAATCGTCAAAAAAATCGTTGCAGGTTAATTTTTTTTTAAATTAAAGGGAAAGAGTTGTACTTTAAGATGCAATGATCAGAATTATCAAAAAAAAATCGACCACGCGCGGGCGCACTTCGAAAGTTTACGATTTTTGAGCTTTAAAAAATGACCTTGAATTTCAAGGTCACGTAAGTAGGGGTTGCGTCAAATCGAAAATCGAGTTCCACCATCTTAAAGTAGAGACTTCAACCTTTAATTTGAAAAAAATTGACCCCCTTACGACATTTTTTACCTGAGATATCGATCTTCGAATTTGTGCCCTCTTTTAGTCGGAATTAGGTGTTGAATTAATTTTGTTGCGGAATGTATATATATATAATGTTCCTTCTAGTATGTAGAATGCATGTAAATTTTTTCAGATTTTTTTCAGTCCAGATATTTAAAGTTGTTTGAAGCTAAATATGACTTTATTGCTAAAATGTGCATTTTAATGATTTTTTTAACAATATTTCATATTATTTCGATTTTTCTTATATAAATATTGCACTGATGCCATTTTGCGAATGTGGCAGTCACTTTTGTACTGAGAAAAGCTATCTTCATGATTTTTGGTGTAATAGTTCGGGAAAGGGGGGCATTAAAAGGTTTTGGAACTGTATTTTATGAGAAATTCAGAATATTGGCAAAAAAATCCCTTGTTGTTATTCTTTTAAAGAGATTTCTGTTTGTTAAAGAAATGGAGGTTGAAATGTACTAAAATATCTAATAAATGACTACATGCTCATGTTTAGCATTAATGAAGTTTGAAAAAATCTGAAAAAATGCACATACATTCTACATAATAAGAGGAACATTTTTAACAATGAAATAAAAACAACATTTTTTTTTCAGTTCGATTTGCGAACGAATCATCTATATATATACAAATTTTTAATATAAAAGTTAAGTAATTTTATGCTCTTTCAAATGCATTTTGTCTGGATTGGCTAAACATACATACATATATATATATATATATATATATATATATATATATATATATATATATATATATATATATATATATATATATATATATATATATATATATATATATATATATATATATATATATATTAATTTTATGCTCTTTCAAATAGATTTTTGCTTGATTGATGATATATTATTTTTAATGGACCAAAAATCGAAGAAGAAATAGTGTATTTCGTTTCCTAATGTCTCAAAACGTTTTTCTAATATGTTATTAGCAAAAATTATTTTTTAGTATCACAAAGCTTCTTTGAGGAAGCAAAATTTAACTAACTTTTACTTTAATATTTGTGTTGCTTTTTAATTTTTATTACGTGTTGCAAAAATACGACGACATAGTAACCGTATTACTGCATTACAGCTGTGTTTTAACTGCAGTATGAATTTGCAACAGTACGTTAACACTTTAATCATTGATCTAAATATAGCGCATGCAACTGTTCGCTGCGGATTAACGAATAAGGTCTGATTTCACGCAGCGAATTATTCACGGCAACTGCTATGCTAACATATTTGCTGTGAGCATGACAGATATTCTACATAAAAATAGCGCCATCTTGCGATCAAGTGACGTGATCTGGGTAGTATAAAATATACAGGCTCTAGTTATGGACATTCAATGAAAATAATTTTTTATAAGTTTCTGACAATTTGTGTGATCTCAAATTTTTTTCTTAAATTGACATATTTACTTATTATTAAAAAACATTAGAAGAATATTCTCAGATTCATCAGTAATTAAAAAAATATTATTTTCATTGAATGCCCATAAGAGAGTGTGTATTTTGTACTACCCCGATAAGGTCACTTGACCGTAAGATATCGCTATTCTTGAAAATAAGATAACATATACTATACCAAACATATACCACATGCTCACAGCGAATAGGTGCAAGAGAATAGGTGAAAGTGAAAGTATGATTATACCCTCTCTCTCGCACCTATATGTTAGTATAGCATTCGACTCAAATAATTCGCCGCATGAAAACAGTCCAGTATCGAATGCTTGAAAACGGGACCTCCTCGTTGGCTGTTGTCTGTTGATCACGCGTGTAATCTTATACACCGTGTGCTTTTAGATTATTTCACTCGGAGAGAAAGATGGCGGACGCTCGAAGAAATCAGATTGGGAACAAATGTTTTGAAAATTTAAATGACGGTGTGAGGGTTGAAATAAACCACATGCAGTTTATATATATATATATATATATATATATATATATATATATATATATATATTTGAAAGGATTTTATTGATTCGATAAATTGCGCTATAATTGATCGCAGGATCGTGTCATTCGAATATAAGAATATAATCAATCTATATCTACAAATTAATTTACGTCAACTCTATCAACTATCGTTGTATCTAAAATACGCATAGCTTAGTACACTGATGACCTCGGGCTTTAGAGTGGTCACAGATCGGAGCTGCTCAGACGGGCCACACAATTAAACAAAATGCTTGCTCTCGTGGTGATGCGGTATGCAACTGTCCATCATCCAAGCGACGGGCGGAGACTTCGAGCGTCGTCAATTTCAATGCGTTTGCACGCGGTCGTTTTATATTTCGCTGTCTCGCCTGCACCGACCGCTACAAGATACAATATTCACATACTCCGACAATGGTACAAAAAGAACGCTTACCCCAATAGGGCCAATTCACATCGTGCTCTGGAACACGAACAATCCAACCCGCACGCCGAGAATGCATACACCACGATTACTCTACAAATAATTGAAATATCGTGAAAAACATTTGCCAAAATGCTATCGCTCGCGTAGCCCGGAGTATAAGAAAACAACTTACGCAATTCCTTCGGCGGCGGCACTCAGCCCCTCGTGACACTGCTGGGAAACCTCCGATCTTGACAATAGCTCGACACGGAGAGAACGACATGAGATCGTCCGCGCCGCACCGAGCTCCGCGCGATGCCCAAAAGCGCGAGCGCCGACACTTCCCGAATTTCCCCGAAAACGGCCGACATACATACACAGTATATATTCATGTACACG
This sequence comes from Gastracanthus pulcherrimus, assembly GCA_949152435.1. Classification (NCBI taxonomy): domain Eukaryota; kingdom Metazoa; phylum Arthropoda; class Insecta; order Hymenoptera; family Pteromalidae; genus Gastracanthus; species Gastracanthus pulcherrimus. The sequence goes on from OX424574.1 coordinate 115,770,847, forward strand.
CATATCTCACGGCATAATACGTGGTCCGTTACAATCATCCCCCCTTTAGAGGGTGGGTACACATTCACACACGCTAAAGCTATTACAAACAGTCTTAAATTTAACCTACCGCTAACGCATACCGAAGAACGCAACCAATATAAATTGGCTGCATTATGAGCCCAGGTCAAAATAACTGTATTTACAGGAATACACATTATGTACATTTCTCATCGTCTTAAAATAAATAATAAATTAAATAAATAATCCTGCATTACAAATAAATATTTTATTTGGCAGTTCCTTCATCATACACCAAATCAAATAATCCTGTTCAGCGGATACTATTTGGTTGTGCGGAAAGTGGCGGCTAAAAAAATCAGCAACGACGTTATCGGAGCCTTTACAGTGCTCGATCGTAAACTCGTATTCCTGCAAGTACAAGACCCACCTCATAATGCGCGCGATCGTGAAGGGTGTTGTTAACATAAAAGTTAACGCCTGGTGGTGTGTAATTCATTTCGCACTTCGACAAGACGCGGCTGGCGAGCGAAATAATGCGCGGGTCATCATTTTGATCAATCTGATATAGCACCCCAGACACCCCTACGTCGCTTGCATCTGTTTGAAGGCGAAATTCTACTTCCGGTAAAAAATGGTGGAGTGTTACAGTATCAATAAAATTATCCTTTAAACGCGTAAAAGCGACTTCATGTTCGTCTGTCCACGCCCATCTCGCGTGATCGCTTAGAAGTTCACGGAACGGAGCCATTAACGTGGCGTGCTGTACGCTCATGCGACGATAATACCCGCACATCCCCAGGAACGATTGCAATTGTTTTTTATTTTTTGGATTAGAAAATTCGCGGATAATGCCAAGTTTCTCAGGATTTGCTTTAATACCTTCGTTTGTCAAAATAAACCCGAGAAATGGAACCTCGCTTCTAAAAAATGATGATTTCCCGAGGCTTAATGTAAACCCGCAATCTCTTAATCGTTGAAAAAGCCGCATCAAATGGCACACGTGCTCATCAAATGTTTCCGACGCGATCAGCAAGTCATCCACATAGGCATCAGTGAACTCACGTATGTCCGGTTCAAGTGCCATACCCAAAGCCCGAATGAACCCGCTACCAGCTGTTTTGACTCCAAACGGAACAACACAGTGGTGATATAGTGTTCCACCATACGAAAATGCCGTATATTTACGCGAATTTATTGCTAAAGGTATTTGCCAATACCCATATGGAAAATCAGTGGTAGATTTGTATATTTTTCTTTCGTATTTTTGCAACATTTCTTCGATATTTGGTGTCGTTTCGTTATCCCCGGCGATGACTTTATTTAGAAAGCGAGCATCCAAACAAACGCGGACCGAGCCATTTTTCTTTTGTACAATGCGGAGAGGGTTGCAAAATTCGCTATCAGAGCGTTCTATAATTCCGTATTCTAACATTCTCTGGATCTCCAAATCCACCGCGGGTCTCAACTTCAAAGGGACCGGGTATGATTTTCTAACGATTGGATTAGGAACGATCGGTCGAATAGTGTGCTCATAAATTTTTGTCCGGCCCGGTTTTGTCGAAAAAACATGTCTATTCTCCCACAAAAGTTTTTCAACGACGGCCATTTGTTTTGCATCTAGATCGTTTATTTTTTGTACTTAATTTATTATTTCCGTATCGATATCGTTTGACACCCCACTTTCAATCGCGTGTATCGATTTATACAAAATCATGGGTTCGTGTGCGCTTACCCCCTCTAGTACATCCCCCAATGCTCTTGTTTCTCCTAGGAGAATCCTGTTCACCGCACCCAGCATCACGCTAATGATCGAACATGCAAAATTTTGTATTTCTTGGAAAAACGTAGAACCCGCATCACTTATGATATCGGACCAATGATACCAACAATTTTCATCGACTTTAAATTTGGTTTGTCTAATACTTCAAACGAAATTAAATTTGCATTCAAATCCCATGAACATAAACGAATCTTTTTATTTTCACAATCAATCACTCCTTTATTCATATATACCCAGTCAATAACAACTAAAACATCAGTCGATAACCCTGGTACTACCAAAAATGGTGAAACAATTTTTAGAGGACCAATTATTACTGTTAATTGCACCTGCATTTTTATAGCAGTTGTTTTCCGACCGACCGCGACAAAAACCGACAAATTTGAAATAGGCAATTCATTTAAAGTAGTATTCTGTTTTAATTGCTTGTAAAATTTCTCCGATATACAAGTAACTTCACTTCCGGAATCTAATAAAATTTCTGTTTCAGTACCCAAAATCGTTGCTTGCACCCGCGGGCTAGTAATTTTTGAAATCGACTCTATTTCATCATCGTTATATTCCGCGATATCCCAACATAAATCTTCCGTAAAATCCGAACGTTTCAATGTACGGATGGGATGTGTGTTGTTATTTGTGTTCACATCATTCGACGACTGTGCCTCGCGATTTGCTGAGTACACTCATTGTCGTTGTTATTTACACTAGGTTGTCGCCAATTTTCGGGTATTCTGGGTTGATTATAATTATATCTCGCGGCGTAATTTTGGTGTTGTGCGTTTCCGTGAAACGAATTCGCGCGATTTATGCTTCGCACATTATTGGTCGCGGGTCTCGAATGTTGCTGAAATCCTACTCGTTCTTGATTTGACTCCTTATGAGTTGCATCAAGCCGTGTCAGTGCTTGCGCTATTTTTGACGTATCATAGAAATCAATCGTACTTAAAATCTGCTTAGCCGAAGTGGGTAATTGTTTTACTATTCGGAAATTTATTTCCGCACTGTCCATATCAGAAGCAACATACTTTGCTTCTCGGACTTGTGCTGTGAAATAATCATGCATAGACTTATCTTGCACTTTGAATTTTCTTGATGCCCATACATCTTTCATTTCTAAACGCGCTTGAATTGAATAAAATTTTTTAAAAAATTTAAACTTAAAATCATCAATTGTTTCAAAAGGCTGAATATCAGTTTCATACCAAAATTTTGCTCTGCCCTTAAGAGAATCTTCCACAGTTAACATTTTTTGATTTTCTTTTACCCCCTTTTTTATAAAATATTTTTCTAAATTTGACAAAAATTCAGCTGGATTTCCATGATCTCCGTGAAAAATAGGCAACGGAATATTTACTTGTGATGCTTGGAAATGATTTAACAAACTTTCTATCGCGGTACTACTCATGCACGCATTTTTCGATATGGTCTCCTTATTCACGATCGCGTCTAATCTTTCACTACTACCGTTCAATAATTGAGGTGCGACGATGTCTTGCGCGTCTGGATTGTTTTCCGTGCTCAAGTTTTGAGGTCGCTGACTGATCGCGTTTCCACTGCTCGTACCCGGTGCAGCTGGTGTATTCACGTTACCTTGATTTATACCTTTGACCGCTGCCAAAGCCCGCTTGTTTACTTCCATGAGCTCCCTCATCTGCTGCCGCAGAGTCTCATTCTCGACCTCTATGGCTCTCCTCGCTGTCTCCAAACGTGCTAGGCTCTCCTTCAACTCGTCAATATGATCGCCATCGCTGCGAGCAGGATCGTCTTTTTTTTCTTTTGCAGAGTTTCTCGTCGACATGGCCATAAAAAATACAAATAAATTAATACAAATGCTATCGTTATTTTCTACCTAACTTTTATTTCCAGTGAAATTATTTTAAGTTTATTTACAAACTCCTATTTTCTATTAACCAAATTTTTTCTTTTTGTTTACTAGTATTATTTATAACTATTATCACTTTATATTTTATTGTATCTATATCCTTTGTGCGAATCAATTATTTATAGCGGGATTTATTGCCCCACGTTGGGCGCCATTGAAATAAACCACATGCAGTTTATATATATATATTTGAAAGGATTTTATTGATTCGATAAATTGCGCTATAATTGATCGCAGGATCGTGTCATTCGAATATAAGAATATAATCCATCTATATCTACAAATTAATTTACGTCAACTCTATCAACTATCGTTGTATCTAAAATACGCATAGCTTAGTACACTGATGACCTCGGGCTTTAGAGTGGTCACAGATCGGAGCTGCTCAGACGGGCCACACAATTAAACAAAATGCTTGCTCTCCTGGTGATGCGGTATGCAACTGTCCATCATCCAAGCGACGGGCGGAGACTTCGAGCGTCGTCAATTTCAATGCGTTTGCACGCGGTCGGTTTATATTTCGCTGTCTCGCCTGCACCGACCGCTACAAGATACAATATTTCGCGAATTAGTATAACATGCGTCACTCACATACTCCGACAATGGTACAAAAAGAACGCTTACCCCAATAGGGCCAATTCACATCGTGCTCTGGAACACGAACAATCCAACCCGCACGCCGAGAATGCATACACCACGATTACTCTACAAATAATTGAAATATCGTGAACAACATTTGCCAAAATGCTATCGCTCGCGTAGCCCGGAGTATAAGAAAACAACTTACGCAATTCCTTCGGCGGCGGCACTCAGCCCCTCGTGACACTGCTGGGAAACCTCCGATCTCGACAATAGCTCGACACGGAGAGAACGACATGAGATCGTCCGCGCCGCACCGAGCTCCGCGCGATGCCCAAAGCGCGAGCGCCGACACTTCCCGAATTTCCCCGAAAACGGCCGACATACATACATAGTATATATTCATGTACACGCATATCTCACGGCATAATACGTGGTCCGTTACAGGGTCAAATAAATAATAGGAAATTAGGATTGTTGATTTTCTGATCCGTGAAGATCTACTCTATACACCTGAATCTTAATCCTATCTATATAAAACGCTCGCACCTGTCACGTCATTCATTACGTTAGACTCTTATTAGGCGTTTCACTGATTTTCTAAAGTTTATATCTTATAATCTGATAGATAAAGTTTTGCTCATGAATGAAAATTACGTCTACGTACTGTACTCTGCGGCTTTTAATGTCTATGTGCATACTGTACTTGAGTACAGTGCACAGGTTACCCGGAGATCTCGGAGATGACGTCCAGATGTCGTGCACCGACGAAAATCAAGTTCAACTTTTACGCTTTGAGTCTTTTGATGTCTACGTAGACATTCTCTTCGAGTAAAGTGTGTACATCACCCGAGGCTCTGAGAGAAGAAGTCCAGGTGACGTTATCGATAAACAATGATGCGCACAGACGAAAGTCAAGTCTAGCTTATGCGCTTCAAGGCTTTTGTGGCACGACGGGACTGGCAAGTCAACTGGCCATTGAATTTCCTCTTAAACGATACACTGTTTTTCGTAAATTCTTTCACGAGATTAAGTAATGAGGTGTAATGTATTATTTTCAACTCAGGCATGAAATAGGTCTTTTTCATGCCTAAAAATAGCATAAATAATCGCACATTTCGAGCGCGTTTATAAAAAGTGAGAAAAAATATTCATTTAGTGGGGAAAAATAACTTTTATTCCACACTTGACCGATATGGCCACTTTTTACCCCTGAAAATCGGGGCGAAAGTAGCATATATTTCCTGTAAACCCATTTACGGGGCGAAAGCAAAATTTGCGGGGCAAAAGTAAAATTTAAATTCTTTTCTTTTACAATTTTTTTATTTTACAATACTATTTGTTTTATAATACATGATATACATCTAGTGATTTTTTTTTTACAGAAAATAAAGAAATTGTAATTACAACATAAACAAAGTTTTTGTTTACATATTTTTCATTTGAGCGCGCTTATACGCATTCTTCTAGATCAACCTAGAAAAATATAAAAAAAACGCGTCGGCCCTACTTTTCAGGGTCAATAATTGGCCACGGTCGAGAGTGGAATAAAATACTATATTCAACACGGGATGAAAGTAGATTTTTCCCTCGGGTGATTACGGCCATCGAGAGAAGATTTTTTCGTCGGGTGATTACTGCCCTCGCTTCATTCGTGCAGTAAACGCCCCCTCGGAAAAAATTCTGCAACTTTCGCCCCTTTTTGCATAATGTACTATTTTCCCCGCTTTAGAGGGAAAAAAAGTGAAGCGGTGAAAAAATGTAGAAAATAAGTTCAGGACCCATTTTTTCAGGTTTAACCTTTGTTCATGCTAGTCACAAGTGCGTAACTGCGCATGCGCGTATTTCGATTAAAATCGAAATAAGAAAATGTGCAAATATTTTATCACCTATCCTACAAAAAATTGCGCTATCATGCCTTTGTTGAAAAAAATGCGGTGTGTAACACAGGAAGAAAAGCTATTTCATACTCGGGTGAGGTATTTGCAGCACTCGTCTTTCTCTCGGGTCTGTCTATTTCGGGTTTGTCTATTTGCAGCAGTCGGCTTTGAATACCTCACCCTCCGTAGAAATAGCTCATTTTCTCCCCTAGTTGCACAATATAATAATAGTACATTGGTACTATTATATATATACAAGAAATAATCAAAACTCTTTGAAAATACGTAAATAATCACAAATGAAAATTTGATACTTATAAGAAATAAAATTTTGAGTTTTTCTAAGATGAAAAACAAATGTATAATATTCAATTGGATAGTTTTTTTGTATCTGTTTAAAGTTCAGATAATGAACTTTAATTGTATGTTTTTCTATTACTGGTTATTTTATCTGAATAACATTTTATTTAATCATAAAAAATTCTTTATAAGTGTAAAGCAAATACATTGTAAACCATTCATAAATAAACAAATGCGTTATTGTGAATATTGTGAACTCAGATTATGAAACTAAAGTTAGATTTTCGAAACTCAAAGTATTGTATCCGATATAACGGACAGTAATTTGAAAATTGTTATCACATTTTTGATATTGAAATTTTTAAATTTTGTTCACGTATCACCGTTATACTTCATATGTCAGTATTCAACAACTGATTACCGGATCAGTTAAAGTGGAAAGATTTTCTGACAGCAGCTCCGACAGTTACATACAAACTTTCCAAACATTATCGTAGTATCGAATAAACTACCGGAACACCATTCGGAACAGCCCTCTAATAATTAATTCAATGCCAGGCAGTCAGATCGCGAGCGAAGGCGAAAAGTTGGTTCTTTTTTGACCCTCTGTAGATTTTGCAATACAATTTATAGACGAACAAGTACGTACTAAGGGTGAGTGCGTATCGCGAGCTGGAGACGAGTTTTACGCGTCCAGGTAAAAATGTTCCATGTATGACTATATATGACGCCCTATATACAGCCATATATCATGTTTGCCTCTATGTGGCCATATATGGCTATATATTATCATATATAACTTACATGTATTTCTGAGTTGAGTTTTTGAAACAAGGCTTTACAAGATTTACGTAGGAGCATAGAATAACAAATTTTACGTGGATGCAAGATATACGTGGAGTTACGTGGATTTACGTTTCCCATCTTCTGTTTGGTACATATCCTGCAAATTTTACGTGGATACAAGATTTACGTGTATTTACGTGGAGCGACGTTTCCCTTATTGTATTCCGCACATACCCTACAAATTTTACGTGGATCCAAGATATACGTGGAGTTACGTGGATCTACATTTCCCATCTTCTGCTTGGTACATAGCCTGCAAAATTTACGTGGATTTACGTTGATCGGCGTTTCCCTTATTGTATTCCGTACATAGCCTACAAATTTTACGTGGATGCAAGATTTACGTAGTTTTAGTTGGATATAAGATTCCATTCTTCTGTTTGGTACATAGCCTGCAACTTTTACGGGGATGCAAGATTTACGTGGAATTGCTTCCGTACAGAGGAAGCTTTGTGATTGTAAAAAAAAGTTCTGCTAAAAACATGTTAGAAATACGTTTTGAGACTTAAGAAATCAAAATACACTATTTTTAGAAAATGTCTGTATGGATGTGTGTGCGTGTGTGTGTGTATGGATATTTACCAGCATAACTCTACATACATACGGTGAAACTTAATGTTTCAGGACTCATTATTTTTTCTTTTTCTTAAAGGAAGACGGCACAATAATTTTTTTTTTGTTTTTTGATACTTTTTTGTTTTTTAGCGGTATTTCGGTTTTTGAGTTTTAGTTTTTTGGGTTTTTTAATACCTTAGAAATAACATCATTGATCCAATGCAGATGCATTTGAAAGAGCCTAAAATTACCTATTTTTTCCGACCCGAAATTTTGAAAAAGATATTTCTCTTGTTTTTTTATACACGAAAACGTCTTTTTTTTCAAACCGTTATATCTATCTAATATGAGGTGCAAAATTATTGAAAAAAATGGAATGATTTGGAATATTTAGAATAATATTCTCTAAAATTTTTGAAGTTTCATATTTTTCTTTTGTTGAAAAAAAATATAATTATGTTATAAAAATCGCCCTTTTTCCTGACGCGATAACTTAAGTAAATCGACAGCATTTTATCTCAAACATGACAAAAACGTAGTTTTTTACTATCTTATGACCTGAATGTTTTTTCAGATCATGAGATCTTTTACTTTCTGAGATATTGAGGTTCTGTATTTTCTTAATTCTTTTTTTGAGCGCTTATATCTCGAGAACGGCGTGGTCATTTTTTTCAAAAAGGGCTAATTGTTTTCCTTTTTAAATAAAGATTCAAAATTCCAAAAAAATTTCAAGATTCATCGACTTGTTTTTGTTTTATAGTGATTATCTTATTTTTTGATTTTTGAGTTTCAGTTTTTCGGATTTTTTGGAATGTTAGAAATTTTATGATCAATTTAGTGTAAATGTATTTAAAAAAGTATCAAAAACCTATCTTCTACAACTGAAAACTTCAGTTAAAAAAATTTAAAAACGTTAAATGTTAAGAAAATAGTAATATTTTATTTATTAATTTATATACTGAGGGTTGGCGAGTGATGCGAGCAGAAGGATATAAGTTTTTTTTTTAATTTTTCCATTGATATTTTGAAATATTGGTTGAAAAAGTATTTTAAGATGAATTAAATAATGTATATCAATATTTTTTGTTTTATTTTTTATAAATATAGGTAAAAATCATATGTATGAACGATATAATTATGTGATTTTAGATGAGGTTGAATTAAAATTCAATGTGAAAATTATTAATTTAAAAAAATAATGTTACCGAAAACTGCTTAAAACAGATTTATTTTATATATAAAATTTTTATATTAGAACAATTAATTTAATTTGAGGAAGCTAAGTGCCGATCAAATGGCAGCGATTTCTTTATAGCCTACAAATTATTCGTGGATGCAAGATTTACGTCGATTTACGTGGATCTACGGTTCCCTTCTTCTGTTTGGTACATAGCCTGTAATTTTACGTGGATGCTAGATTTACATCGATTTCCTTGGATCAACGGTTCCTTTTTCTGTGCAGTGCATAACCTGCAAATTATACGTGGATGCAAGATGTACGTTGATTTACGTGGATCCAAGATTTACGTGAATTTACGTTGATGCAAGATTTTCTTTTAATTGCGCGATCCCAGGTTTCCATGGATTTATTTGTTACAAGATTGACATGGATGCAAGATTTACGTGGATTTATGGATACAATATTTACGTGGATTTACGTGGATGCAAGATTTACGTTGATTTATGATTACAAGATTTACGATGATTTACGTGGATTTGGTGCCATTAGAATACTGCCAATTTTTTAACTATGAATGAATAAAAGTTAATATTTTTGATTATGTATAGATTATGAAAAAGTATTTAAGTTATTTAAAGACTTAAAAAGTTATTGCATATAAAGTTACATTTTCTTGTATTGTCAATATCGAATTTTGCAAAAGTATAATTGTATAATATATTTTAATTGTGAATATAATGTAGACTACTTTAACGAATCAAATTTTTTCGTATTTTTGTAACTTTGATCGAGTTTATGAACAACGGACTGATTCATTATTTACAAAAAAATCAGAAAAATGAAAAAACGGTATAACAATTCAGAATGTTAAAAAGATATTCTAACCTATAAAAATATCTTTATAAACTAACACAGGTGATGCAACTTTTATTACAGATTCTTTCATATAACTTTTCACTGCATAATGATTTGAACTTCAAACTCAGCAGACACTTTATTAAGATAGGAAAATGTATCTAACCACGAGCGGAAGCTGCAGAACTTTTCTTTATAGATTAGGAATCAAAGTAAGACAAAATATTACTTATAACTGTACTCTACATAATGATCACGACTTCTAACCTCATAGATATATCTTTTTATAATAAGGAAAGTATAGTCAACCACGTGAGAATGTTTCAGAATTTTTTGTATAGGTTAGGAATTAACAAAATAGAATATTACTCATAACGTTTATCTGCATAATTATTTTCATTTCAAACTTTATAGACATATCTTATTATACTGGGAGATTTTAGCAAAGCATGGACGGATGTTACAGAATGTTACTTTATACGTTAGGTATCGAAAAAAAATAGAATATTCCTTATAACTTTATTCTGCATGATGCGACTTCAGACTTCGTATACATAGGTTATTTTGATAGGAGCGTCTAGAAAATTCCGAGTTGAAACTGCAGCATTTTTTTATAACTTTTCTCTGCATAATTATTTCGACTTCAAATTTGATGTATACTTTATTTCGAAATAAGAGTATAGTAAACCACGAGCGGCAGTTTCAGAATTATTGTTTATATGTTAGGAATTAAAGCACAATAGAATATTACTCATAACTTTACTCTGGATAATGATGACAACTTGAAACTTCGTATTTTTGATTATAGGTTCGGAATCAAAGAAAAGTAGAACATTCCTCATAACTTTAATCTGTATAATGATCACGACTTGAAACTTTATAGACGCACCTTATTATAGTGGGGGACTGTAGTAAACCATGAGCGGAAGCTGCAGACATTTTGTGTATAGGTTAGGAATGAAAACCTAAATAGAATAATACTCATAACTTTACTCTGCAAAATGATTTAGACTTCAAACTTTATAGACATACCTTATTATACTGGGAGGCTTTAGCAAAGCATGAGCGGAAGCCACAGAATGTTACTTTATACGTTAGGAATCGAAAAAAAATAGAATATTACTCATAACTTTACTCGGCATAATGCTTTCGATTTCAATTTCTTTATTTTGTTCGTACTATTGCACGTATTGAATTCGGTCAATTTTGAGATATACATTTATACGTATTTTAAATATATAATTTTCTCCATTGTGTAGGAAAAATTTAATTTTAATTAATAACAAATACCAACATGATTGCAGGTGATAATCAGCTGATAATCATTTGAGAATCGTACGCGACATTGGTATGATTTTCACACGATTATCGCATTATTCTCGCCTGATCATCATCTGACCTTTTTTGTTTTTCTACTTTATAGGTTAGGAATCAAGGCTGAATAGAAGAATATTCCTCATATGTTTACTCTGTAAGATGTATTCGACTTCAAACTTAGTATACATACTTTAGTTTGATACAAGAGAAAATTATGAGCGGAAGCTACAGAATCTTTCTTTATAGGTTAAGAAGCAAAGAAAAATAAAATATTACTCATAACTTTACTCAGCATAATGCTGTCGACTTCAAACTTTATAAACATACATTATTATATTGGGGGACTATAGTAAACCATGAGCGGAAGCTACATAATTTTTCGTTATATGTTATAAATCGAAGCAAATTGAATATTACTCATAACTTTATTCTGCATAATGATTTCGACTTCAAACCTTATATACATACCTTTTTATAATAGGAGAGTATAGTCAACCACGCTCGGAAGCTGTAGAATTTTTCGTTATAGGTTATGATTCAAAGCCAAGTAGAATATTACTAATAGCTTTACTCTGCATAATGATTTAGACTTTAAACTCGGTACACATACTTTATTTTGATTAGAGCTGCCGCCAAGATAAACGCTTTCTTGGTCTTGTCTTGATCTCGTCTCGAGAAGTCGAGACAAGTCCAAGACAAGACTTAATTTTAAAGATTTAAGACAAGACCAAGACCTCGGCTTGTATTTTTCTTGGTATCGACAATAAGTATCACATAAAAATTATTTTAGATAAATTATAAGATTAAATAATTATAAGTCTTTAATTTGAGTATATATTGAATAATAATAAATATGATAATACAAAAACAAAATAGTAATAATACTTTATAAATTATCTTTGCAAATGTCAAATGTTATGCATTTATAAATTAACGAATTTGGGAAGATTCGATAGATCAACGATATAATGAAAAATATACGTTCTATTGATACCGATGTTGTAGATACACTTAGCTATTTAACGCATAAAATTCGTATTCGTTAAGAAAAAAATACGGGAAGAAGTTTATCATCTTTCAATTTCCCTGAATCGTTTTCTAATGCCGATAATCTGCAGTATATACAATTGTGTATACTCTTACGCCAATGGTTTCCAAAATATTTACTAAATACATACTTAATGTAAACATTGTAAATTACAGCAAGTTAGATTCCATTATTGACTACGTTGATTCTAATAAGTTCTAATTTATCTATTACATGAATGTTACACCACATTTTTAAATGAATATTCGTGACTTCGCGTATTTCGAAGGTATCAAAATTATCTATCAAATCAAGTCTTACGGATATTTTTAGAATTTTTTTCCTATTTATTTACTTAAATAAAAATTATTACATCACTATATAAGGTGGTGCTTGAGATGCATGAGAGATGAACGTTGTAACAAATTCATGAAGAAACGAACGCCCTTTCACTTCTATTTTTTCCGACCAACCAGAAAACCAATAAAATCTAACAATTATTAGAATTCCATGGATCTTTTATTTAAAATCATTATTATTTTATTACACAGTTATGAATGTCATTCTTTAAAAGTTTTGAAGTTTGTCCCAATTTTCGTTAAAGCAGGGATCCAGCTATAGAAGACCTAAAAAAAGCTTTTTTCGCGAATTTTTTGGAAGGGAATACAACAACTGAACTCAGCAAACTTCTTGGAATGTTTTCATGTGTATTTAAATATTACAAACAAATTTTTGCAACATGAAACACTTAATTACAGCCAATTTATAAGCACATTTGTAGAGAGCCTCGCCACTGAAGTCTCCAATGGGCGGGAAATATTCAGCTCGTAATTCTTGTCTGAAACAGAACAATCGAAAAGAATTTTAATTTTTATGTATTTTTCTTCTGGGTGAACTAAGAAAAACCAGAAGAAATTATGAAATTCTAACTTTTTCCAGATTTAAAAAAAAAGTGATTTTGGAAAAATCAAAACCACTTCAACTTGATATAAAAGTGGTTTAAAAAGATTTTATGAACAATATTTTCAGTTCAAATAGAAGAAGATAACAAGCTTTAAATCTTTCCAATAGGTTGATTAGTTTTATTGCAATCACGCCCGCCAATTTAGTGAAATTGTAAAAATGAAAACTGGAGAAAACGCGCTTCAAAGTATTCAATAAGAAAAAATAATCAATTTTCAATTACTTACACTAATAATTTGATAATCAGCTACTCCTGGTCCATATAATAGACCTTCAACTTCCTCAAAAAACTCATTTTAATCCATTTTCTCGAGTCTACGAGCCCTACCAGCTTCCTTGCTGGAAAATGAGTGACGCCTGTTTTCCCTCGCGAGCCATTACTCGTCAGCGTTATCAGCAAAAATTTTGCATGGCTCACCAAAACTCAAATTCAGCAACTACATGGTACTCAAAACCGCAGAATACCCTTTATTGAACATACCTGCAGCCATGTAGGCGGCAATTTCTAAGATTTCTTGACCAGAATGCAGATGTTTCGGATTCATGCACCAGACTGTCGAGTTGAATGACTCGTTGGAATTTTGCACGTGACCGCCTAAACATCGCGTTAAAAGTTCATCATTTGAAAGTTTTTCATAGATTTGGCGAATGTGTTCCTCAACTTTTTCGTCAATCAATCTAGCAGGATGGTTAAAAGATTAATATTTCTTTTAATTTCCAAGCCATAATAGATCGTTAGCTTTTTAATGAGACTTTCCGTCAGGCGCTTCTTATCTCCGAGCTTCTCTTGCTTCTTTTTATTTCGAAGTCGCGTATACATACGTTTTTGTACACGTCCAACGCACTCATTTTTTGCAACAGGGCAATCGTCACCATATGGATTTGTCTTCAGAATACCCGCAAAAATAATTTTAGAATCGCCATCGCCGATGTCATTTGTATATTTCACGCCAAATTTTTCTTCGGATCTTGAAAAACTTTCCACGATAGAAACCACCTACATCTTCCCTGCTGAACCTTCGTGATTTGAGCATGATTCTTTGTGTTCTTCATACTACTCTGCAAAGTCGCCATCTTCTAATGTTTTCATTTTTAGGATACAAGAGTGACAGTATATAGTTTTCACGATGAGGTCAACTACTTTGTCACAGTGGTACGCAATGAGAGTTGTTGCACCGTAAATGAAGTAAAGCCACGTTTTTTTTCAGAATCCATCGCCGGACACTTTTAAATGAGTTTCGGTTCTCCCATTTTCTACATTCTTTTCTCACTCCTCTTTGACAGCTTTCCTACTGACAATTTTGAACATCGATTCCGACAGTGAGTGAAGATGCTGCACTGTCTTATCGTACGTTGATTTCGACAAACCTTTACACAGATCCATGAGACGTGTTGATACAATTCTTTTAGCTATTCTATTATTATAGGCTACATAATATTTTTCTTATTCGTGAGAATGTTTAATCTCTTTTGTTAAAATCTTTTTGTTACAATCTTTGAAATTTCTTTCATTAGTATTTTCTTCTAGACTTGCATTATCCATTTTTTCAAAGTTATTAATTCATACAAATCTTTACTTTAGGGTTCTCAATTTGTTTCTTATTTATCTCGAAAATATTTGATAATTTTGAATGTAATGTATCGTAGGCCTTCTTAACACTCTCTTCCTTTAAACAATTTATAATTAATTCATTATCATTCTTCTTGATTATTTTTCTCGTTTGAATTGATTTGATTTTGATTAAATAATGTGAAACTATTTGATTAATCTTGTCAATGTTTTCTGGGCTTTTAGTATTTTTGATTATAATTTTAGGTACTCGTTTAGGCTTGATTTTGTCATTAGCAGTTACTTCTGCAAATGTATACTTTCTTGTAGTTGAAATTGAATTTTCTCCTCATCCTTTAGATTTCTTAACGATTGATTTGTTTTCTTTTAATTCCTTATTTAGTTGTTTTAATAGTGTGTTTTGAATCTTCAATGTTACATTTTCTGAGTAGTCTTCATATTTAGTATCATTATTCTCATCAGTATTCTCTTCCTCTACTAATTCATTGAATTCTTTTATTAATTGCTTCTTAAATTTCATTGTTTGCATTGATTTTATCTGAGCAATGATAATTCTAGCCTTATTACTCAGCTTATTTTCATCAACTTTTGAGGTTAGTTTTAGCTCCTCATGTACTGAACAAATAACAAAAATTTATCTGAATCTATTTATATTATTATATTATTATACAAAGTCACTTAGACTATAGACATTTTCACATATTATGCACACTACCATCCTAAGGTTTTGCATTGGATGGCACTTATATCTTATTTCTTCTGTGTAACTTGGAGGACCTCCACTCTCCTCCGCCATCTAGTCTATATATATATATATAGGTAAAATG
Organism: Gastracanthus pulcherrimus; assembly: GCA_949152435.1. NCBI lineage: Eukaryota > Metazoa > Arthropoda > Insecta > Hymenoptera > Pteromalidae > Gastracanthus > Gastracanthus pulcherrimus. The sequence goes on from OX424574.1 coordinate 115,786,411, forward strand.
GCCGTCGTGCTGATGTTGGGTGCGTGTTATAAGTGGTCATTGAATCATTAAAAAGAAGGAGTTATAGGAGATACTAGAAAGAAGAAGGGTGTTGAAAAGAAAGGTAAGGCGGTAAGGTCCTGGAGGTTAATTAAGATTAGGAGCGAAAAGATTATTAAAATAAGGAGGAGAAAGAGGAAATAAAGGTAAATAGAGAGAGGTTAGGAATAAGAAGACAAGGATAGAGAGAGCATTAAGGTAGTCAAGAGGAATGCTATAGGTAAAGGATGAGTATACAAAGCATCACCGAAATAATAGGAATAGAGATCAACTCGGAACAGGGCGGGGTTAAGGGGTCTCCACAAGAAGAAAAGAGAAATTCAGCACTCCCGGCAAATGGAATTCTCCAACGATACCGGAAGCTAAGAAAAAAATAGACTCTAAGTAAAGTGGCAATAGCAAGGACGAAGGAATAAGGAAATACACTATCTCGAAGAAAATCTGGCAAGATAGGGGAATAGAAATAAATTCGAAAAGGAAAAGCTCGGAAAGTCCGGAAAAAAGCAAAAACAAAGAAACCAAAAAACCAGATTTAGCTAAAAGAAAAGGCAAAAACACAGCAAGTAACCCAAGCCAGATGGATAAAGAATCCGACGGAATAGCATTTAACAGAAGTAAAATGATAAGGAGGACACCAGTAAAGGTAGTAGCAAATCTGGATGCATGGGGGTACTCAATTCAAGGAGAATCAGCGGATTCAGATACTGAAGACAAGTTAATAAACTGTACAATGAAAGAGGGGGGGGGGGTACCACCCGGAAGCCGGAAGCAAGGCAACGGTAAAGGACAGCAAGGTAGAGTATGAAACAGGAAGAAAACCGATTAATGAGAAAAATCAGGAGGATAAATAGCCCGAAGATATGAATAGCTGGTTCAAAAAAATATGGGAAAAAATAGAAAAGGAGGAAGTAGAGAGAAGAAAAGCGATGGTAGAAGCAAACAAAAAATGGTCAGAATGAGAGAATAAATGGGAGGCTAAGGTAGAAGAAAGTATACAAACAATGAAAGAGGATATAAAAAATAATGGGGAAGAGATTCTTAACAACATAGAGAAGGCAGCAGAAAAAGAAAAGGTTGAGTTGGTGGAAATAGGGAATAGAATTAGGAGTAATTTACGCAAGGAGTTTCCTAACGAAAGTAAGATAGGTGATAGGCTAAACGAAATGGAGGAAAAAATAAAGGAGTTGAACAAAGGTTTGGAAGTCAGAATGCTGGAGTGGAAACGTGATGGAAAAGCCACACGCGATGAAGTAGATGTAAATTTGGAAGGAGTCATTGGGATTACAGGTAATTTGGGAAACGAAGGAAGACTGAAAAAGAAACTCTCAGAAGAATGGATAAAACAGGAATTAAAGGTAGAAGTTAAAATAAGAAATACATGTATAATGAAAGGTCTCCAGCAAAAGTTGGGAGCCAAATGTGAGAAGAGAGAAATGAAAGAAGAGATCATGAAAAACAAGAAACACTTAGGGGATAAAGAATCTCTATATAAAACGATACAACTTGGAAGGAGAGAAGAAACAAGGAAATAATAGTTAGTTAGAAAGGCAAAAGAGATGGCAGTGGGAAAAGAGAAACCGAAAATCGGTTATAATAAATTTAAAATAGGATACGAACAGTGGATACGGAGTGAGAAGCAAGATGAATTTTTTCGCAGAGGTGAGGGAAGTAAAGAAAAGGATGCAAGGAAAAGAGATGGGAGCGGAGAAGGTCAGACTAGATGAGAAAAGAAAGGTGAGCATACTCTTATGGAATGTGGCAGGTGCGACAAAACTGAAAGAAGACGATTGGGTGTACATAGAGAAATTCGATATCGTTGGATTAACATAAACGTGGGTCACGAAGAGAGAGGAAGGGATATGGTTAAAAAAACTAGAAGGATATGAAATAAGAACGAAAGAGACCTGGAAAGAGAATAGGAAAGGTAGGGCAAAAGGAAGCATAGTGATGACAACAAGAAAATCGACAGAATTTAGGATATGTAAAGAATGGGGCAAGAGATCAGAGGAAATTATGGAGATAAAGGAGAACATACAAGGAGAGGAATGTTTTATTGGAGTAGTATACATGAGAGAATTTAAGGAGAGAAACTGGTCCGAGATGGAAGATTGGATAGAAGAGAATATCGGGAAGAGACATTTAATAGGTGGGGATTTCAATGCTAGGACATCTGAGGAAGGAGGATGGATTGGGGAAAAACATTGCTGTAAAGAAAGGAAATCGAAGGACACAATAGTGAACAAAGATGGGAAGAAGATGAGAGAATGGCTAAGGGAAAACGGGATGTATATAATAAATGGTAATACGGGAGGGGACACTGAAGGTGATTTGACGTACATAGGAGGTGTTGGCAGTTCAACCTTCGACTACGTGATAGCAAACCAGGAAGGTGGGGATTGTATTGAAAAACTGGTTGTTGGTGATAAATGGAACTCAGACCACGTGGCCATAGAAGTGCATCTAAGGAATGAGAAAAAAGGGGAAGAAGAGAAAAGAGGTAAGAGGTACATAGACTGATCAAGAAAGGGAGTAGTAGAATATAAAAACTGGCTTCAGAAAGGGGGGACAACAAACAACTGGACAGATCTAAAAAGAAAGATTACCAATGCTTTTTCATGGAAGGTGGTAAGAAATACGAGGGGAAAAGTAGAAGGATAGATAGATAGATAGATATACTTTTTATTTATCACTTATGACAAAAATTATAACTGTATGTACATTCTGTTTAAAATAAGTTATCACATTATTAGTCCTTACATTTTAAAATTTCTTTTTGGTTCGCTAACACAGGTCGTCAATATAATCTAACATAATATAATGTAGTCAGTAAATCACAGCATAGCATGTCGTCAACTTAATAATATAAAAATAAATAGATAACAAGTAATATATACACATACACATTTATATTGCACATATATCTATCACGTCAAAGTATAAAACACACATTCATTCTTACAATCATTCACGCCAATAAATTACACTCACACTTTACACTTAACACGTAGAATAACTTAGGACTACACGGAACATGGACGCAAGTACAATCATTTTTAAGGTGCCCACCTAACGCCGTTTTGAATTTGTATATTGATGGCAGACACCTTACACTGCTGGGGAACGGGTTCCAGAGGCGTGCACCCTGGGCCCTAAAGGAATAAAGGCCCTTATTAGTGTGCGACTCCGGAACTGAGAGCTCTTTCATACCCCCCTACCTGAAGTCCTAGCCTGATTTTTCTCGAAGAGAGCAGTAAGATACGTTGGCTGTCGCATAACGACCGCTTTATAAAGCAGCAGCCCCATAAAATACTCTCTCCTCGCTTTCATATCTACCTAGTCCAGGCTCTTCCTGTAGGGAGGATGGTGGGACGAAGAATGCAGGGATAAGAAGAAAGAAGTTACCAATGAACTAAAGAGATTCAAGGTGGATAAAGGAAACAATTTCTGAAATGTAGAAGAGAATATAGGAACCTGGTAACTAGAAAGAAAAAGGAGGAAGGGGAAAGGTTAATAGAAGAAAAACAAAGCGACAGGTCTCAAAAAAAATTGTGGGAAATAGTAAATAGAAGAAGGAAAAAGATAAGAGAGAGTCTACCAGAAGAAATAGGAGAGGCGGAATTGGTTGACCACTTTAAAAACCAACTAGAAGGTGAATATACAAAAGAACAGAACGACCCGAGTGAGAAGAGGAGAGAAGACAGACATATAAAAGAGGAAGTAGAAGAGGATATAGAGAAAGAAGAAGTCGTTAATGTGATAAAGGGTTTAGAAAAGAAGAAAGCAGCAGGCAATGATGGGATTCCAAACGAGGCATGGAAAATAGGGAATGAATTCTTAGCGGAAGAGTTATGGAGGTGTATAAGTGGGATATGGAAAGGGAGTAGACTCCCGGAAGAATGGAAAATAGGGGTCATTGTTCCATTGTATAAGAAAGGTAATAGAGAGTTGATAACTAAATACAGAGGCATAACGTAACATAAATACGTAACATAAATAACGTTGATGGATACGGGGTATAAGATATATACGGAAATCCTAAGGAGCAGATTAGAAAAAGAACTAGATAGGAAGAAAGGGTTAGAAGATAATCAATGGGGTTTCAGAAAGTAGAGAGGTACGACGGATGCTATATTCATTCTGAAAAGTATAATAGAAAGCGAGATAAAGAAAGAGGAAGGAAAGGTATTTGTATATTTCGCAGATATGAAGACAGCATTTGATATGATAAGAAGAGAAGAAATATGGAGAATGTTAGAAGAGAAAAAATTAAGCAGGAATTTAAGGGGTTATATCCCCCTTATGCTCTAAAAAACAAGGCTTTGTTAATTATTTTTTTTAAAGGGCATTTGATATTAAAGGTATACAAATAAAATAACAATAGATTAAGCAACTCTTGAAGAAGAGAAAAAAAATTTGATATTTTTTTTACAAAATGGCGGCTGTGCAGTGATTACCATGAACCGCTTTTTCAAAAAGGTCTTCCGCGGCGAGCAGTACAAGTCTCGTCCAACTCCACCTATAACAAAAAAAAAATTCTATTATCTACATGAGTTTTGCTAGTGAAGTACACATGATTATATTTTTAGAATTTTTTTTCGCGAAATGGCGATTGTTTTATCAAAAAATCGTGTTTTCGACGAAAAAAATCGACTTAAATTGCTTATAACTTTTTCTTGTTATCGCTAAAATCGTGTGTACTTCACTAGATAATCAAACAATGAAGTTACTGTTAAAGTTTTAAGTCAATCGGATGTAAAATTTTTGAGTTCTACTGTTTGCCGATTTTGAAAACATGGTTTCGAGAAAAACGCGTTTGAAGTTTTAAAATGCTATAAATCTTAAGAATCGCAAACATATAGTCCATAATAATTTTTTTACCTTCAGTCTGCTACCCCTGCACCATATAATTGTCCTTCCAGGGCCTTCATTTCCTCTTCTTCTTTTTTTGCCTGATGTATTGCTGCGCCTGGCCTCTTTCGCGATATCGGACATACGATGCTCAGCGGTTTTGACGCGATTGGCGTCCGTTTCCACGCAAAACTCGTACATGTTTGGTCCAACAGTCAACCCAAGAGCATCATAAACGGCAAACAGACCCGAGAAGCCGTCATTGAATATAATAACGGCTACAGTCGCAATGTCAACTATAGTCTTACCGCTTGACACCGTCTTTGGAGCAATTGACCACACTACAGCATTAAACGACTCGTTATTGTTCTGAGTATATGCACCCAAGCAGCGTGATAGAAGATTGTCGGAGCTGAGTTCATTATAAATGGGTTTTATTGCGTTAAAAACATCCTCATGCATTGGACTCTTGTGCTCGTACGTTGCAAGTGTACCAAGCGCTGTACTGCGCTGCCAAGAACACCAAGAGTCTACTCCGACGGGACACTTCTCGTGCTGTGTATTCTCCTTCATCGACATTTTATGAAGTAACGTTGCCCAAATTTCATTCCGCATTTTTTCGACTGAATCGTAGTTTCTCCTAATAGCAAGTCCGTAATAAATAGAAAGTTCATCAATTAACTTTCCGGTCAACTTTCCTCGGCCGCCAAGACCTTTCGTTGTTTTTTTCAAATTGCGCAGACGCGTTCCCATGCGCTTCTGAACGTGTCCGACACATTCTTTTTTTTCGACGATGAAATCTTTATAAGGTTTTGAGTCGACTATACCTTTATATGTTTTTGAATCGCCGTCGCGGATATATTTCAAATATTTGATATTATGAAGTTTTTCTGAGCGTTTGAACATTTCTATAACTGCGTCGATCTCCATTTTCCCGACACTACCTTCATGGTTGGCATCACAGTTCTGTTTGTGTGAACGGTATACCTCTTCGTATTCAGCAGTACCTTCTTTTTTTTGCCAATATTCACACACTTTACAGTACTTAGATTTTACACACACATCCAATACCTTGCCAGTGTACCAACCAATCAAAGTCACCAATCCGAACAAAGAAGGCTTTGCAAGATCCATCATAGAGCAGAACTTTTTTATACCGTTGATGCCTATGCCTATGATGCGCATAGCTAAAATAATACGGCAGTTGATCTCATAAGCACGACCATTTATTACAGGACAGCTGTTAATATCAGCATCACCACAGTTCGAACAAGACACAATAATTTTGAAGCCTAGTCCACGCTTGTTCGACTCTAAAAACCACACGTCACCATTACATTTTTTGCATACTACTAATTCAGAAAGAGCAGTAAATACTGCGAAAAAATTGATGAAACAGTAGCCGAAATTATTATCAACATCGCGGTCACGGTCTAAATCAGTAGTTTTCAATTTCTTAGCCGAGGTACTAACGTGCTCCGAATCGCCTTCGAACGAATGGCGGTTAGGCGGGTGTCGATTACTAATTTTACTCCGTTTTGTACTTGTACTTCTTGTTTTACTGCCTTTGCGGCCACTGTACACCTTTTCACTCATAATTAAGTACTTGTAAATATAATTCACAGTTAAAAAGTAAAGCAAAACTCAAAATAACAACGTAAACAACGAGAACGGCTGATCGACTAAACACATGGCAAGTGTGAGTAAACACGTGCTGTAAAGACGCTGTAACCGTCGTAATGTCATGTAGCGACCTCTATAATTCAAATTTAAAACACGATATCGATCATAGGTAACTTCTACTAATTTCCAAAACCGCGAAATTCAAAAAAGCGAGCATCGCTAAAATAAGCAAAAATTGTGATTTTGGAGCATCAAAGCTGTTTGGAAAAAATTGATTTAAAAAAATTTTGAGTTTAAGTCGGTACTTGGGCGTTGTAGATTTTGATTCTAGGATTGTTTTGGCAAGATTTAAGCCAATAAAAAAATGGAAAAAACAAAAAAATTTGGGGATATAACCCCTTAAGAAAAAGGATTGAAGAGCTCTATGAAGAAACCTATTGCAAGATAAGGTTAGGAGAAACGAAGGTGGGAGAATTTCGAACAAAGAAGGGAGTAAGACAGGGATGCCCGATCAGCCTAGCTCTGTTTAATGTCGGATTCGCGGATCTAGAAGAAGAACTAAGGGTAGTACAAGAAGGAGTCATTGTCTTTGGGAAGAAAAAAATATGGTCACTCTCGTACGCGGATGACGTGGTACTCCTGGCAAACAGCAGTGAGGATATGAAAGCTATGCTAAGAAGGTTTAGATGGTTTATAAAAAGAAAAGGATTGGAACTAAATGAGGACAAGACGAAAATAATGATGTGCAGAAAGGCAGGTGGCACAATAAAAAAGACAAGTTTCATCTGGGAAGGGAAAGAAATTGACGTAGTAAAGAAATTCTGTTATCTAGGGTACACGTGGAAAGGACATAATAAAGAGGATGCGCACACGAAGTATGTTAGCGGAAAGGCGAATGAGGTAATGGGAAAGGTGTGGTCGATTGCGGAAAGTTTGTTCAAAGATAATTGGCACCTTAGGATAAAGCTGTTTGAAAGTTTGCTAAATAGTATCATATCGTACGGGGCGGAGATATGGGGATGGAGAGAATATAGGGAGATAGAGAGAATACAGATGAAATACATAAAGTGGACCCTTATACTGGAAAGGATAAATCCAAACCACATAATAAAGAGAGGAAAAAGTGTACAGAAGAATGAGAGATGCGCAAAGTGACAGGAGAATAATACTGGAAGACAAAGGAATTTCGTTAATTGAATATCATGGGTGTATCAGAGAAGGGGAAGAAATATGGCGGGAGGTAGAAGTTAAAGGAGAAAGAGTTAAAGGAAATAAATTTAGACAAAATGGATAAGCCGGATTATCAACGAAACAAGAGCATGTAGGTATTGGGCGGGAGAGGAAAACAGAGGATGCAGATTATGCGGGGTAGAAGAGGAAAACCCGGAGCACGTCTTCGAAAAATGCAGCTACACGAGCAGAGCAGGCAGTAACTGGAAAACATATCTACCGGAGAAAAGAAAAACTTATCAAGATTATGGGAAATAGAGTGGAAGAGGAAAAAAGAAGAGAGTAGAAAAGAGAAGAGTGACCGCCAATAAGCAGGGAGGTAAGAAGAAAGGTCGACCTTTAAGATTACAGCAGAATAGGAGGTAGGAACAATGTGAAAGCCACATGAGACAGAGTTGAAACGGAATGACGGAAGGAACAAGGAGCGTCCAGCACACGCGGGTAAAAATAGATGGTGTATGGTTTGTTTGGGACGAAGAGCAGGGAAGAGGGAAGAGAGAAGAATCTGAATTATTATTATTATTATATAATCTGAGTTTGGGCTCAGTAGGAGCCGTAGACGCATGGTTTCCCTTGGCGTCCCTCCTTGTTATGCCAGTTGCCGCCTTGATGTTACCGCCTCCCAGAAAGAAAAGATTCCGGGGGCAGCACTGGCCCTTATCTCCTCGGCTTTCAGAAAGTAGGCTCCCAGAAATCGGCGCCTACTTTCAGACAGCGCTGGGCAACTGCACAGGAGGTGTTCTGATGACTCTTCCTCCAGGCAGCAGTATCGAAATTCAGGGCTGTTTTCCAAGCCCATCCTGTGCCTGTGCAACCTCAGATTACCGTGGCCCGTGAGTATTTCCACGATGATCCTGGCTTTGCTTTTACTGAGACCAAGAATGACTCTTGTCCAGTCTTTTGCTGTTGTGGGAGCGATGAATGCCTTAGCTTGCCTGCAACGTTCCTCTTTATCCCGTACCTGCTGATTCTCCGCAGTTACCCACCCAGTAATTGTGTCTTTTACTAGGCTGCTGCTGATGCCTATAGCTGGTTCTGGGCCGATGAAGCTTTCTTTAGCTCCGGTTTTAGCAAGATCATCTGCTATCATGTTTCCCTTGATACCGCTGTGCCCTGGGATCCATAATAGCGTGACCTTTGAGGTACCTGCCAGATCATTGAGGGCTTCATAGCATTCCCACACTAATCTGGATTTAGTTGTATAACTGTTGAGTGCCTGTAGGGCGCTCTTGCTGTCCGAGCAGATATACACCCGTCCCTCTGAGACGGCTTCTGCAGCCATCCCAGCACAGCGTGTTATAGCTACCAACTCGGCTTGGAAGGCAGTGGCGTACTGGCCAAGGGGTACGATAGTGCCCTTACCGTTCCGCCTACAGTATATGCCCGCTCCAGTACCTGCCATACTCTTGGATCCGTCTGTGTAGTACAGATTTCTCCCGCTTGATAGGCTACTTTTACCTGTCACCCAGTCTTTCTTGGATGATAGACTGATTCTGTACTTCTTATCGAAGAGGAAGCGCGTGTTCGTGGTGTCCAGGGTCATCCTCAGGACGTCCCTTCCATCCAGTCCCTTGGGATATCTTATGGATTTCCCAATACTCTCCTCTCCGAGTACTCTTCTGACTCTGTGCAGGGCCTTTGTAGCCTCTGCCTCCAAGGTCAGTCTGAAAGGCTCAATATTCAGGATCACCCCCAGAGCTGCAGTAGGAGTTGTCCTAGTCGCTCCGGAGATGGCCCTGAGAATCAAGCTTCTTGTTCTCTCTAGTATGATGTTTCCTGTTGATAGGGCAGTTCTGTTCCACCAGACTATGACCGCCTCATACATCCATTTCATTGTTTCCGGTCTGAAACCCCAGTTTCTTCCTACGGCCCTTCTCCGTTGCCACAGGCATGCTGTGAGTTTTCCGGTAGCATACTGTAGGTGCTCTTTCCATGATAGTTTACTATCCAGAATTACACCTAGGTATTTTACCTTGTTCTTTAGTGTCAGTTTCTGTCCACTCAGTACAAGATTGCATTGTCTATTCCACTTGTATCTCCTGGTGAAGACTACTACTTCCGTCTTTGCTGGATTGACGGATAGTCCCGTATGTGAGCACCAGGCGTCTACAAGCTTTAAAGCTTTATGCATAATGCCCATAAGGGGGTCCAGGAATGGTCCACGGATGATAACTTTGATATCATCAGCGTAGCCGATTACTTTGCACCCCATATCGCTGAGCTGTTTCAACAACTCGTTTACCACCAAACACCAGATAAGGGGAGATAGGACGCCTCCTTGTGGGCACCCCTTCCCCACCCTTCCTTGTAGCGTTGTATCGCCCTTGGTGGTTTCGAGAAGTCTACTACTCAGCATGTGATCGATCCAGTCGATTAAGCAAGGGGGAACCTTGTGCCTTTTCAAGGCTTCTCTGATTACCTCCCTTGATGTGTGGTTGAAGGCCCCTTCTATGTCAATCAGAGCACTAATGGCATATCCTTTGGCTTCCACCTGTGTTTTGATAAACGAGATCGCGCTAAAAAGTGCTGTCTCTGTTGACCTCCCAGCCCTGTAAGTGTGTTGGTCCTTATGGAGCTGTTCTTTTTCCAGGACAGTGTCCCGTATGTATCTATCTATCAGCCTTTCTACAGTCTTGAGTATGAATGAAGTAAGGCTGATAGGGCAGAAGTCTTTTGGGGAGGTGTATCCGCATTTACCCGGTTTCGGTATGAACACCACTCTTGTGCCCCGCCACTTGGTCGGGACAAACCCAAGTGTAATGCTCGCCCATATTAATCGTGTCAGTGGACCGATGATAACGTCCTCCGCTCTTTGTAGCAGGGCCGGATATATATCATCGGGTCCCGGTGTCTTATAAGGACTAAAAGACCCTACTGCCCGATTTTATGGGCCAGCCGGCGTCGTTCACCTAAATCGGTGAATGACTTCCTGCAGCCAACCCCGAACTCCGCGGAGTCAGGGTTTACATCGTCATCCTTGATTCTACTGAATCCCGGGAAGTGCGCCTGGATCAGGAGGGAGAGAGTCTCCTCATCAGTTGAGGCATGTCTGCCGTTAGGGAGTTTCAGCGTTCCCAGAATGGCTTCCGGATTCTTGGATAGAATCCTGTCCAGTCTTGCCGCCTCTTTGCCTCCATTGATGTTCTCGCAGAAGGTGGCCCAGCTTCTTTTGCGTGCCTCCCTTACCGCGGATTTGTATTCATCGAAGAATCTGAAGAAAACCAGAATATAGTAGAGTAGATAGGGTTTCAGTGCAGGGTAGAAGGGAAGGGCCGAAGGGTTGTATAATAATTTTAATTTTTAATTCAATAATAGATTAAATAGAGAATTTGTGTATATAATTGGAAATTTTGTATGAAAGTAAGTAGACTCAAAGTAGAAAGATTACGGTATGTTTAGGGTAGATTAGGGTATAAACTAGTTAGATAGTTAACTGACACGAGCACGATAGCCAAAAATGATTTAGGTTTAAATAAATAAAGATGTAATTGTAAAGAAACATGTAAAGAACTTTTTAGTTGAATAAAGCATGAATATATATATATATATATATATATATATATATATATATATATATATATATATATATATATATATATATATATATATATATATACACACATATACACACACACACACATATATATATATATGTGTGTGTGTATATGTGTGTGTATATATATATATATATATGTGTGTGTGTGTATATATATATATATATATATATATATATATATATATATATATATATTTTACATTAGCAGGCTTAGAAAACTTAAATTTCTTTTCTTTCATTCAGTATTATCAAATTATATTCTGCTTTTTTTTATATGAGGATGAAGTGCCTCCTCACACCCAAAATAAATTTGTTCTTTTCTTTTGTATTATTTTTGGAAGCTTTTTGTTTTGGTTTTCTGCTATTGAGCGTACGATCAATGCGACTGACAAATAGATTTATTGTATTTGTTCCCTTTGCTTTCCATCGCTTGCCTGATTGAAGCATATGAGTATTTGTTTCTTATTACCTATTGTTAGCAGGTTATTTGTAAATTCTACCTCTACTATAAATTGCGATTCTTTGTTATAACTATTAAATGTTTTTAAAATTTTGTCAGTGTCTGCCTTTTTATTAATTTCTTAGTAATCGTCAACATATCTCTTAAATAATAAGGCACTATTTTTAAATTTATTTAAATAAATGCTTTCTAAAACTTCGAGTGGAATTGTAGGTTATTTAGAATTCATAGTGCTTTGTACAAGATTTATACTCAGTGGTCTTTGGATACGCCGGCCGTTAACATCATGCATCGACATAACATCTTCGACGTTGGTCGGCCACCACTAAGAAACCACTGGGTGGTTTTATGTTTATGGGTTTTATTGTTTAAGTGAGTAAAATATTGGTTTCGTTATTATATTTGAAATTTTTAATTGTTATCTGCACTATGTTGTTGTTAGCTTTTTATTCATATTTTTATTCAATTGTAAGTAAGTTTTAACTTTATTTGTCGGTCGCATTGATGTTACGCTCAAAAGCAGAAAACCAAAACAAAAAGCTTCCAAAAATAATACAAAAGAAAAGAATAAAATTATTCTGTTTGTGAGGAGCCACTTTACCCTCATATAAAAAAAAAAACAGAATATAATTTCATAATAATGAATAAAAGTTAAGAAATTTAAGTTTTCTGTGTCTGCTAATGTAAAATAAAAAAAAATCAGAAGGAAAAGAAAAAAAAATACTAATGCCATGAATAGGGGGTGCAAAACAGTTGAAAGAATGGCCAAGGTTTCTGATACATTGACCTGGACTCTATTGTCAACAAAGGACTCGTGCCTAATAAATGGCCATGTATTGTTGAAAGATGTCATATGCTTTATCGGTACTGTTGCAAAACTATCCACTCTTCTGGTGGAATTATCAGAAGACTGCACGGGAGTGAGTTATGCAGTCAACTTCACTTTACCAGCTTTAGTATAAATTGGAGTGCCATCCAAAGCTTGTAGAGCAGCTGAGGGACACAAGATAAAGTTTCTAGTAGGTAAGTCTGAAATAAGTCGTGGGTGTCAGTGCAGAAGGTAGTCAGTGGTTGGTTAAATGCCAAAGAACCTGATCAACTAGGCAGTGCATGCTGCACACTCACGATTTGAGATAGGGGCAAGGTAGTGGGTGAGATCGGCGGCCTAAAAAATGTAGTGAGAATATTACGTCAAATACTCTACTCAATGGTGCCGCATAATGGGAATAAATCTGTAGAGAAAGATATATCATCAGCTGTTCACGAGACTTTAAATTGTTGAGAGTGGATTAGCCGATATTGTTTTTCAGCCAGAATCCCTGTTCGACTACAATTACTATCACTATATCCGGACCGTTTAAAGAGTCTACCTACACTATAATAGCTTTAATGTTATCAGCCGACATATTGGCGGAAAATTACGATAAGAAGCGAAAAGAGAAAAAACTAACTGCTTTAGTTAGACACAACTTCCTACTATCCAACTACCTGCCATATGTGCCAAAATTCGGCATAATTATAGCTTGTTGTTGAAGGTACGAGTGGGGGAAAAAAATGATTATTCAGTAACATTATTCAACAATGACAGAAAGAGAACTCTGGCAGTCGCTTTAGTTTTCGCGGGATCTATCGTGACTCCTTTCTCATTTAGTACAAAGCCTAAAAATTTTACCTCATTACAGCAGAATTGGCTATTTTCCCGATTGATTGTTAACTCTGTTCCTTTTATTCTATCAATTAATTTCCTAAGTAACTTCGCATGCTCCTCGAATGTTTCTGATATTAATACGATATCGTCGAGATAATTATATGCATTTGGCTCTAAGTCGCCTATTACTTCTTCAAGCAATTTTTGGAAACTCGCCCCTGTTCCGCTTAGTCCCATAGGTGAGCGACGGTATTACCATAATTCTCTACCTGGTACAGTAAATGCCGTTATTTGCCTTGAATTTCTTTTAGTTATATTTGATGGTATGCGCTACTTAAATCTATTGTTATATACCTTGTGCGTTTCAATTTATTTAATATTGTTTCCATATACGGCAATAAGTATGCGTCTTTTTCTGACATTTTATTCAATACTCTAAAATCTACGCACATCTGGTATATATCACTTGGCTTCTTTACCATTACTATCGGGCTGTTCTACGGGCTCCTCGAATTTTCTATTATTCCGGCTAATTTTAGTTTTTCAAATTCTTCGTACATTGGTTTTTCGATTCTTTCTGACACGGGATAGTAGCGCTGTTTTACCGGTTTTGCGCTTTTTAACAATTTTTCTTGTGTTTGGTTAGATCCGTCGCGCGTAATGCATTATCCCCTCCTTTGTCTTCTTGGCAATTTTTCATCTAATAATTTTTTATTTCTGTATTTTCATCGCTCGTTATTTGTGTTAATGCGCCTTCATTATTTGGGATTATTTCGCAGGCAAGTTGTCTTATTTCCGCGTCCTGTTCACTCGTCATTTATGCTAGGCCGCAGCTAGTTATATTAATATCGCCTGTGTCTATGGTCCACAAATCGAACGTGAACTCTTTTTCGTCTATATGCTCTGGTAGTACAAAAGTATCGCGATTTCCGTTTATCTGAATACTAAAATAACGTATGGAATCGAGCCACAGAATAAAATCTGTTGGAATACCCGGCATAATAAGAATTGGTGTTACTTTGCTAACTCCTACTATCGCACGTTTATTTTCCCCTCGATAGGTTCTTTTGAACCGTTCGCCATTACGGCATTTTTAAATATTGATGATTTTATCTTTGCGTCTAGCTTCAATGCGATTCCTAATCCTTTTGCTCTGATTATTGTACATGCCCACCCTAAGTCTACGAGCGCTCTCACCTCTTCACCCCCTACTCTTAATTATAACCAATAACGGGGATATTTTATTCGTTTTTCCACGTCTGGAATTATCAATTCCTCCTCTGTTCTGATTTTTGCCGACTTGGTATTTTCGCTTTTAAATCCTTCCTTATTATTTGAGACCTTTCTACATGAGGCTGACGCATCGGCACTATTTACCCAGCCTACTTTCCGTTTCCCTGCGCGCTGTCTGCGCGCTGTCCGTCGTCTATTGCGCAGTTTTGTTGTTGTTGTGTGTTAGTATTTTGCGAGCTTGTCGTAATATTTTGTGTGTTATTTCTGTAATTGCGCCCTTCGCCTCGGTCGCGATAATTTTGATTATCATTGTAACCACCTTTATTACCGTTATAATTATTATTCTCGTTGTAATTCCTGTTATTATAACTTCTATGTAATTCTTATTATATGAATTTTGATTATTTCTTGGCGGTATATAATTTAGGTTTTGCGATGTGTCATTACTGCTCTCGCGCACGTTACTGTTGTTATTGTTATTGTACTGACTACGATTGTTATTATTATTATAGTTATTCCTATACTTATTTTTGCAATCACAATTATTATTTTTGTTATGATTATTGTTTTAATATTGTGGCGAGGTTTTTTGTTGATTTTGCGTATTGTTAGAATTTTGCGCGCCTACTTGGTTGTCTATATTTGCTGTTTATGTTCCTTTTAATTTGTTTATTTCTCTCGCCATTATTTTTGTGAACTCATCCATTATCGGTACTACCACGGATGATGTTTTCGGTAATACATTGTTACTTGTTTCATTTGTTTTCCGTATTTCCGTGGTTATATCTGTAGCCTTAGTTTTTCCGCGATTTTTGCCTAAAGCAAATGCTTTGCCTAGGTCTATTGCTGTTTGCGTAAATGATTCTAAGCTACTTCTTAAATGCGTTCTTAATACTGGATGGAACTCTTCTCTCATATTATTATAAATCGGTTGAATTTGCGCTCTTTCTGTTGGTGTGGTTGCCATCCTATTATATAATCCCGCATTGCGTTTATATAGTCGTGAACCGGTTCATTTTCGCGTTGTTTACGCTCGCTTATTTTGTTCTCTAAACGTTCTGCATAAAGTTCATCTTGGTATTGATCGAGTAAATGTTTCTTTACGTCATCCCACTTTTTCCATTTATGCCCGTTCACCCCATACAAATTCAATGCTGGCATTGTTAATAACATTGGTATTGCGCGTAATAAATCGCTATCTGATAGTGATACTATTTGCCCATATTCATTTACTCGCATAAAAAAATCGTCTACGCTTTTGCCGGATTCTCCGTTAATTTCAAATTCCATGTGGCTATTATTTTTGTCAAGTCTCACGCGTTGTTTTCTCGACTTTGTGTTGTGCGACTTACCCTCGCGTAACCTTGGCCTTGCCGGTTAGCGGTTTCGATCTGCTCGGTCTCTGCCGGGCTTGTTCTTACTGTTTCATTTCTATTCCCGAACTCATTAGTTTGCTTTCGAATCGTTTCGTTTATAATTTAATTTTCCACCGCCTTTTTCCCAGAATTCTATAACCGCTTTTGGTACCATTATTTCTTTCCCCTACGCATTTGTGATCTTAAAGAAGTTTACCTCTATATCTTGGCCCCGACTGCCTTGTACATTCGCGGTTTCTTTATTCGCATTATTTATTTCCTCCTGTAACGATTTTCTTGCAGTTACGTTTTTACGACGCGTATCTAATAATTTTTTGCGATAGTTCCTCCGGTACTTCGTGTGTGCTATAAAACTACTGTAATACATTGTCGCGACGCGCTTTCGCTTCTTCTGTGGTTTCGTTGAGATCTAATATAAAATCCTCTAACAAATATAGTGCCCTAGGATACTCTTACGCAACCTGTATAATTTTTCGGTTTAAAACTCCGTTTTGTTTTAATTTTATTTACCCCTACAGTATTAAAAGAAATGTTTTATTTCATTTTCGTTAGAAACGAACAGTGTTTTGAGAAAAATTTTCTATTTACTTTTGTTTTATTATCCACTAATAACTTTAATGGATTTATTATTTTCTTTGTAATTCAGAAAATTGTATATCTTATGTCATTATTACTATTACTTTATTTATTTCTTAAAGTAACAATTATATATTCATCTAAAAATATAGTACCAAAGAAAAATCTAGCAATCATCAATAAAAATTTCATACTCGTATTTCAATTCTGTAGTATTGACTTAAATTTGTGCTGAGACGACAAAGTTATCGTTTTATTTATTATAAGACAAATGGTAATACATTTTCCAGTACTGCGCGTTTGTTGTTTACTAATTTTTAATTTTTATTTGCGTTTTTCGCATTTTCGCATGATTTTACGCTTATTTTGTCTATAGAACACTTTTATTTTGGTCGAAATCTGTACTACTAACTTTTTATTATAATTATTATTTTTCTTTTAATTTTAATTTTATTTATACTTTGAAACAATGTTATTTTCGGCTAATG
This sequence comes from Gastracanthus pulcherrimus, assembly GCA_949152435.1. Classification (NCBI taxonomy): domain Eukaryota; kingdom Metazoa; phylum Arthropoda; class Insecta; order Hymenoptera; family Pteromalidae; genus Gastracanthus; species Gastracanthus pulcherrimus. The sequence continues at coordinate 115,803,488 of OX424574.1, forward strand.
TTAGAATATTTCATTTGATTCTTCGTCGTAATACAGACTTCGAGTTTCTACTTAATTTTTTAATTCTACGCCTATGATTTGTTCAGGTCGCTTGAGCGGTGAAAGATGGTTTTTAGCGTGATAAATTCCATGTCGTATTTCTCAACTATTCTAAATATTATTCTGATTTTATTTTACTGTCTCGCGTCCCGTAAATTTTATTTTCTATACGCTACTACCCTACCCTCACGCATTTGCCTGCATGCTTTTCTTAAATATTTTTATTTTATTTTTTCGATTTATTTAAACCTTTGAGTTGAGCGCCATTGTAATATCGTTGCTAGCTGGGTCGAGATCAAATGTCATTTTATTCGTTACCTTACTAGTCTCTACCCCAACGAACGTGTCGCCAAAAGTGACAAGACTTGGGAGCATCTTGATAGGTTGTAGCATGGAGTCCTACAAAATTGTATTAATTATTCAGCCGATTAGCTGAAGTTTCTCCGGCGCATGCAACCACCGGACCGTGGGAGTGGTTGTGGGCGATTACATCGTACTTATGTTTTAGGGTAATATCGGCATTCTCTTTCTTAATCAGCTAAAAATGTGCTAAATGAATTGAGCATGCATGCATTAAGTTTAAATTCGTAATAATGACAAGACAGTGATTTAATGTTTAGACTTCTCAATGAGAGCTGATTTCGCTCGTCGTCATCGTTTATTTAACAAAAGAAAACTTATAACTAGCTGTATAAAAATAATCGCGGTCTCTCGCGTTGAACATTATTATCGTTTATTCTCCTTCTACTAGTCTTCTCTATGTAGGCAGAGTTCCTCCTTGAGAAGAATTGCCTGAAAGTCCGCTATATGAACTGCCGACTGAGAAGACGGTAGCGGCTCCAGCGGTACTTCAGATGTCCGGGTTACGGACATCAAGCGCGCGCTTGTCGTGGCCCAGACAGAAGCAAGGCCTACTACACTGACCTGAAAGTAGACCAAGCACAGCTGGGCCACACGCCGGGCTCAGGGCAGTGTAGAGCGTTTCGCGAAACGTTTAGGCAGACCAAAGCCATGCATTAATGATGGACCTCATAACGGTCATTTAGGCGAATCTCCATAGAGCCGAATTAGCCAACAGCCTTCTGACTCAAAGTACTGTGACTGAAACGTACCTACGTGGTACAAATACATACTTGGCACAGCAGCAATCTACGTGGACCCACAAAGCATCAGAGTGGATGAATACGAAGCCGGAAGCAGCTTTGTGTGGGTGAGAAGCAGACACGTAACTTACATGAGCTGCTACTTTACCCGGTACGCTCGTATTGAGCACTTCAGGCGGAGTCTGAACGAGCTGGAAGACGCGATGCGCGAAATAGAAGGCGATATCGTAGTCGCCAGCGACTTCAATGCGCGAGCATTGAAGCGGGGCATGCTAGTACCGGACAGCAGAGTAAAGTCCAACATGGAGATGGTATCTCGACTCGGCCTGATAGTTCTCAACGTTGGGAACACGTCGACATTCAGAAGGGTTGGGCATATTGGGACGATTACGGACGTGTCTTTCGCATCCGAAAATCTAGCGCGTAGAGCGTCGGATTGGAGGGTAATGGAGGATTACAATGGCAGCAATCACCGATATATCGCGTTTCAGCTGCACGATAAATCCCAATCGCAAAGAGTCGCCACAAAGTCACCCCGATGGAATTTGGCCCGGCTGAACACGGAAAAACTAGTCGTGGTACTGCTCGAAAGACAGGAAAACTTACAAGCGATAAACGACGCCGAAGACAGGGACGGAGCGGAGGCCCTCGTGAGGGAGACTATGAGTGTCATTCACCGAGCCTGCAACGCATCCATGCCGCGAAAGCGATCACGACATGGAAAACGCCTTGCTTACTGGTGGACGAAATAGCGCAACTGAGAGCGGAAGCGAAACGCCTCAGAAGAAGGGCGCGAAGCACGAGAGACGAAACGGAGGCAGAACTGTTGTCGGCGCAGCACAAAACAGCGCGCTAGCGGCTTCGACGCGAGATCAACCGGAGGAAGGCACAGTGTTGGAAGAACCTGACGGAGGAAGTCAATCGGGACGTGTGAGGCTTGGGCTACGTGGACACTGTTCCCAACACATCCGCCAAGGCAAGACCAGGAGGAAGCCGCTGAAGTAGGTTAGATTCCCCTATTCTCCACCAAGGAGTTGCGGATCGCCGCCAAAATGATGCAGAGCGTAAAGGCACCTGGGCCCGGCGGGATACCAGCTGAGATATTGAAGATCATCGCGGTGAGAGCACCTGCTCTATTGCTGAACATATACAACGCGTGCCTGAAGGGTGTCTTTGGCACTCCCTAGAAGGTTGCGTATCTCGTATTCATCTGCAAAGGTAAGGGCGGTGATCCCCGGCTTCCGTCGTCTAACAGGCAGCTATGCATGTTGGACTACTCAAGGAAGCTCTAAGAGAGGTTGCTCAAACCAAGGCTACCGGAAGCTGCACAGGCTGCCGGCGATTTAGCTGACAACCAGTACGGCTTCAGGAAACGGCGATCCACAGTGGATGCTATACGAGAGGTAGTTCGGCTGGGAAGAAGAGCATGGACTGTAAATCATTTTTCCAGGAACATCGCGCTTCTCGTTACGCTAGACGTTAAGAACGCCTTCAACTTTGCCAGGTGGCCAGACATCTTGGACGCTTTGAACGAGTTCAGAGTCCCAGAGTACCTCATGCGGGTGATACGGGACTACCCAAAGGACCGTATCCTCCGCTACGAAACAGAAGAAGGCCAACGCGAGAAATATCTCAGCGACGGCGTGGCACAGGGTCAATCTTTGGCCCTGATTTTTGGAACATCCTGTACGATACCCTGTTACGACTCGGGCTACCGGAAGGTGTGTACATAATAGACTACGCTGACGATGTCGTTTTAATCATCATTGCGCGGGACTTTGAAAAAGCGCAATATCTGCTGAACCAGGCGATGCGCAGGATCTCGCGCTGCATGAGGGAACACGGTCTCGATTTGGCAGCCACTAGGACAGAAATCGTGCTCTTCACTGGCAAATGGATTGAGTCCATCTTCCCCATGTATGTGGGAGATGCGAAGGTTTCGACAAGGAGGGAGTTTATGTATCTGGGACTCAAACTGGACACTAAGCTTACTTTATTTCGTCACCTAGTGTATGCAGCGGATAAAGGAACGAAAAAGACTGCACAGTGGTACCGTCTCATCGCGATCACGAGTCGACCGCATCGTACGGTTCTGAAATATGGGCCGATACAATGGAGAAGGACAGCCTATCGCGCGGTCTCAGGACCCGCAGTGCTCGTTATTGCGAGAATCATCCCGATCGATTTACACGCGGTGGAGTGCAAGCGAATCTACGAACGGAATAAAAGAAGAGAGGACAGAACAACAGTCTATAGAGAGGAACGGGAACGCACCATGTAAACGTGGCAACGGTCCTGGACAACCAAGACCAAGGGTAAATGGACAGCAAGGCTGATAGACCAGCTGGCCCCATGAATTAACAGAGATGATGGGGAGGTAGATTACTACCTGACCCAATTCCTAAAGGATCATGAGTACTTCTGCTCCTACCTCAGTCGTATGGGGAAGGTTCATAGCCCGAGTTGCATCTTCCGTTCCACTGATTGCGACGATGCGTTTCACACGTTTTTCGTCTGCGAAAAGTGGATCGAAGAAAGAACAGCTCTTATCGGCTCGCTCGGACAATTCACGCCTGAGAACGTCGTGGGCGATATGCTGTCCGCCGAGAATAAGTTAGGCCGCCACGGCAAAATTCGCCGAGACGGTCCTACGACTAGAGAAGCGGTACCTAGACAGGGTAACCGAGGAAGGTATGTATGGAGCGCTGGGAGACGCGCCGACACCCCAATATAACCCAGGGACGTCGGACGACTCCATGGAAATGGACGTGGAGGGAGAAGATGAGACGCTTTCTTATCCGGGAGACGTTCAATTTCTCTGATTTTATGAATGTTGCGGGGAGGGACAGTAATATTTCTCCTTTTCGTACGGAGATGAATGCGCCGGTTCGAATACGCGCATAAATGAGACGGGTTAGATCTGACGTCCCCTCGGGAGATTTAAAATTATGAATTTTTAAATTTGTTTTAGGTCAATACAGCAGCGGTTTTCGAGACGATACTAGAATGGCACCACCCTGAGGTAATGTGATAAACGGTACAAGGGTGGGTTTCGTCAGAAGAGGAAAGGGTGGTAGGTTTTAGTGGGTCGGTTTGCGATGCAACGGCTGTGTATTTTTTTCGCGTTTTTGTTTATTTTATTTTTTGTCCTATATTATACACACAGCGGATGCATCCCCAACCAGTCCCACACTATCCGGCTATGCGGACCCAGTCTGGTTTGCCTTAGGTGGCATTTCCTACGTACCCTCGAGAAAAAAACTAGTCTTCTCTATAGCGCGTTGATTTTCCACGCGACATTTACCTATACATTTTTACTGTAGCGCTATTATAATATTATCGCTCAAGACACAACATTATCTCCGCCAAGCCTCTACAACATACGAGTTTAGCAACGAGCATATTTATACATACAATGTCCCTTTGACTACGCTTCTTTCAGTTACGCTTATTTTGAGATGCGCTGCTAATTGCTCTTAAAATCACATTGGAGAGAGGAAGAGAAATACAGACGGACTCACTTGGGTAGTCGGGACTCTTATCGTCGGCTTGTAAACCTAAGCTCAGAGCCCGCGCCGCTGCAGTCACGCATGCGCCTGGTCTCGCCGTCACCGAAACGCCTCGAGAGTCGGCGTCGCTTCCGCGCGTGTTTTTTTTTGTCGAGATACACCGAGACAGAGTGTCTAGCCCGTGACTGTGTTGCTTCGCAGCGGCATTTTCTCCCCTCCTCTCTCCTCATCAAGTACCTATGCTGCTCTCCTTCGTCGAGTTTTTCACCTGCTTTCTTTGCTTTGACGTCTCTTTCCCTTCTCTCCTCCGCTTACTACTTTTTGTGCGTGCTCGTCGCTTTCCGACTCCTGTCGGCTTGTCAGTTGTTTAGTGTGCACTGTAAATTTGTGCAGATTGATATCACTGTCACGATATTCTAGTTTTCTTTGATTCCTAACCTACAAAGAAAAATTCTGCAGCTTCCGCTACCAAGCTTGAAGTCGAAATCATTATGCAGAGTAAAGTTATGAGTAATATTCTATTTTGCTTCGATCCCTAACTTATAAAGAATAGTTTTGGAGCTTCCGTACATGGTTCGCTATCCGTTCTTATTATAAAAAGGTATGTCTATGAAGTTTGAAGTCGAAATCCTCTTGCAGAGTAAAGTTATGAGTAATACTCTATTTTGCTTTTACTCCTCGCCTATAATGACAAATTCTGCAGCTCCCGCTCGTGGTTAGGTTACCTCTCCCATCACAATAAAGTGTGTCTGCCAAGTTTAAAGTATAAATCATTATGCAGTGAAAAATTATACGAAAAAGTCTGTAAAAAGTGTCGGATCTCGTGTGTTAGATTATAAATATATTTTTATACGTTATAATTTGGTTTAAACATCCTGCATTGTTGATAGGCTTTTTAAAATTTTTTGTTAATTTTGAGATATTGGGAAAGATTTGAAATTTTTTAAAATTTTGGAATTTCTAATATTTTTTACAAGGAAGAAAATGAAGTCATTTCTACACAGGTTTGACAACCACGCTCGAAACGAGTAATTTTGCATCCGCTTTACATGCCTGGAAATAACCTATTTCTTGCACGTATTAAGAAATAGTACATTATTCCCGTGTTTCATATAGAACTTTATTTCTGACTTAACTGTGGCCTTAACTTAAATATTTCTGACGTAAACGTAACCCCCGTACGAAAGCATATACCGTACACAGCGATCGGTCGCACATATTCAGTCTGTACTATAGAGATATCACACTGACACTCGAAGTCTGTACTGTAAATATGAAGTCAGTCGCGGGTCTCGTCTCTTTGACCGCGTGAAAGTTCGTCCACCTCTGGTGGAGGCATGTACAAAAGTGACTGACATCAATCTAGTAGACTAGATTTCTGTCGGGGACGAACTCACCTAGCTCCGGATCGTGGTCTCTATACGTTTGTTCTAGGAGCCGATTCATGCGTGGGCAAGGAAAACGAGTAGCCGCCTAGCGGTAGCAGCCTGCACTAGTCTATTCGCAACGCGCGCATGATTCAAATTACGGTATTCACTTTATGACATTGTGTCAAAGGATCATTATTAAAAATCCATATTACAAGAAACCCAATGATTACGTAACTATCAGTAATTAGCTATCTAGCGAGATGTTTTCTATAACCTAAAAATGAAGTGTAGCGCCCGTAGTGTGTTGTAAAGTGCCTTTGTTCTCGAGATACAAACCGACTTATCGACATTCGCGTATATAGTTAAGAACCTAAGTCGAGGTGTATTTCCTTTTGTATATCAATTTACAAAAGTTATAGCTTGTTAACGAATATTTAATTGACGTCGAATTGGTTAAGAATATTAAAATTATTGCCTACAGCTTCTTCAATTTTAAAAATATTGTAGGAAATTTCACAATTTTGCGAAAAGAAAAACACTATATATATATATATCACGATCTACAAGAAGACACTGTTCACGGTTTATCGGCATTCTTATCTATTGTGCGATATTTTAGTGAAGATATTTAGAAGCGAATTAATAGGTGTATAAAAGCTGCTATATTTATATGGCGATATAGATTATTAGAATAATTAAAAAGAGATATGGATGTATGTTAGGAAAGCTACTATGTTCATGTAGATATATGCTAATAAATATTTATATGTAATATAAAAGTGTGTAGAAAGGCTACTGTATTGTTATGCTGATATAAGCTGCTATATATTTATAAGCCAATTGAACTCGTTAACGATTGCTCGCGTTTTGGAAGCAATAACATTGTATTACCGTGATTTCTTTACAATATTTTATTATACAATCTCTTTTATTAATATTTTTGATAGTTTTTTAATATTTAATAACTGAGATGATTCTTGCACACATACGTATATACGGACGTACGTTAGAGGATCCACTATTATTATGTGTAGATAGAGGATAGAAGGTAAATGTATAGATTAAGTCCAGAAGGTAATAAAACGATATTTTCCGAAATTATAACATAAAAAAATAATTATAACAGTATTTTTTCTACACCAGTGGTATTCCGTTAATATAATGTAGATAGATGTAGAAGATAAGAGAGATGATTATCTCGTACACGTGCATGTACACACTCTATAAAGAATCTTCTATTATAGTAAAAAATATCAATAATAAATAAAAATCATACGCAGCATCCAGTACATCTGGACCGCACCCAAGATGATCATCTCGCACAACCACACGTAAACCCATAATGAAGAATATTCGATAGCAGTAAATAATATCAATAATAAAGAAAAATCATATGCAGCATCCTGGATATTTGAATGACACCCGAGATGATCATCGCGCTCACGTACGCGTGTACCCACGATAAATATTCTTGATCCAGATATCTCGGATGCTGTGTATGATTTTTTTTTATTATCGATATCATTTATTGCTATAGAGCAATAAATGATATCGATAATAAAAAAAATCATACACAGCATCCGAGATATCTGGATCATACCCGAGATAACCATCTCACACACGTACACGTACACCCACTATAAAGAATCTTCGATAGCAGTAAAAAATATTAATAATAAAGAAAAATCATACGCAGCATCTGGTACATCTGGAACACACCCGAGATAATCATCTCGCACAAGTGCATGTACATACACAATAAAGAATCTTCAATAGCAGTAAATAATATCGATAATAAAGAAAAATCATATGGAGCATTCAGTACATCTGGACCATGCCCGAAATGATCATTTCATCATGTCGCACACGTATACCCACATCCAATATGAAAAATCTTCGATAGCAGTAAATAATATCGATAATAAAGAAAAAGCATACAAAGCATCTTGCATATCTTCACGATACCCGGGATGATCATCTAACACACGTACATGTGCACCCAATATAAATAATATTCGATAGTAGTAATAAGTACTACTTTACACTAAAATTATCGATAGTAGTAAAAAGTATCGATAATTCTGAAAAATCATATATCCCAGACATCTGCTCCACACCCGCGATGATCATCTCGCACACGTGCACGTACGCTCACTGTAAAATTACACAGCCCCACTTAAAAAAAATTGTAAGTCCTAAAAACTTGACCACGGTACTTATATGTTTTTGGGATCGCTGAATCCGAATCCAGGGTTAGTTTAACCCCATCAGATCTTTCTCAAGGTCAGTTGAAGGTCAAATTATCGAAATACATGAAAAATACACTAAAACCATGGTATCTTGGGGTTTTTGGGGTCGCTGAATCCGAATCCGGGGTCAGTTTAACCCCATCAGAACTTTCTCAAGGTCAGTTGAAGGTCAAATTATCGAAATACATGAAAAATACACTAAAACCATGGTATCTTGGGGTTTTTGGGGTCGCTGAATCCGAATCCGGGGTCAGATTAAACAATCAGATCTTTCTCAAGGTCAGTTGAAGGTCAAATTATCGAAATACATGAAAAATACACTAAAACCATGGTATCTTGGGTTTTTTTGGGCGCTGTATCTTAATCCGGGCTTATTACAACCCTATCAGGTCCTGGTCAAGGTCAGTTGAAGGTCAAATCATAAAGATTCATAAAAAGTAGAGTCAAACCATGACATTTAGGGGTTTTTGGGGTCGCTGAATCCGAATCCAGGCTCAGTATAGTCCCATAAGGTTATATTTATGGTCAGTTCAAGGTTAATTCAAGGTCATGGACGTAAAGAGAGTGAAAAAATTAGTTATAAACAGAAACAATGCAAAAGGTAATGTAAACCATAAAGCAAAGAACAATGTATATGCAAGTACAATCGTATCCTTTAAAACTATATCATAGTTTGCTGCTCCTTCATTTACTTTAAATTTGTTAGAAGTATATGCAATTCAATAAAATACCCGTAAAAATATTAAGCCCATTACTCTTTTTTATGGTAACGAACTATTTTATTGTCAAATGATCTACGAAGTGGATTACGCTTCCGCTTCTCCGATGTTGATGGTAGATCTCTTTTTAACGACCAACAGTAATCTGCTAACATATTTACGTCCCATCTTCCTTGGTACCTGCGCTCCATTTCCTTGATATCTTGGTGAAATCTCTCTCCCTGCTCTTCGCTGTAATCACCTAGGTTTTCTGGAAATTCATCAACATGCGAATATAAAAAGTGTAATTTTAGATTCATTAGGCAGCCTTGATTTTTGTAACTATTTACTAAATTTAAAACTATTTGTTGGTAATTTGGGCTCTTATGATTTCCAAGAAAGTTTTTAATTACGTCCTTGAAACATAACCATGCTTCTCTCTCTGTATGATTCATTTTCGTAACAAAAATTTCATCATTTATCATCTTACGAATCTGAGGGCCATCGAAAATTTCTTCATTTACTTTAGCATCGCTTAATTTGGGAAACTGATTTCGCAGATACTTAAAGCAGCTACCATCTTTGTCTAAAGATTTTACCCATTGTTTCATAAGTCCCAATTTAATGTGCAGAGGTGGTATAAGAATTTTTGATGGATCAACAAGTGGCTTATCTTTTATATTCTTAGAACCCGGTTCGAACTTTTGTCTAAGGGGCCAGACACTCTTTATGTAATGATTCTTTCTATCCCTACTATCCCATTCACATAAATAGCAAGGATATTTTGTGAATCCCGATTGTTGCCCCAGAAGTATTGTTATGATTTTAAGATCCCCACATATTTGCCATTTATGATCATTGTATTTTATTCGGTCTAATATTACTTTCATGTTACAGTACTCTTCATTCAGTATTACCGAATATCCTATGGGAATGGCTGCATAAACATTTGTATTGTGTAACAGAACGGCTTTTAAACTTCTCGGTGACGAATCGATGAACAATCTCCACTCGTTAGGGTTGTAACATCCATGTTTAAAGCAATTCATCAACCCAACATGGATGTTACAACCCTAACGAGTGGAGATTGTTCATCGATTCGTCACCGAGAAGTTTAAAAGCCGTTCTGTTACACAATACAAATGTTTATGCAGCCATTCCCATAGGATATTCGGTAATACTGAATGAAGAGTACTGTAACATGAAAGTAATATTAGACCGAATAAAATACAATGATCATAAATGGCAAATATGTGGGGATCTTAAAATCATAACAATACTTCTGGGGCAACAATCGGGATCCACAAAATATCCTTGCTATTTATGTGAATGGGATAGTAGGGATAGAAAGAATCATTACATAAAGAGTGTCTGGCCCCTTAGACAAAAGTTCGAACCGGGTTGTAAGAATATAAAAGATAAGCCACTTGTTGATCCATCAAAAATTCTTATACCACCTCTGCACATTAAATTGGGACTTATGAAACAATGGGTAAAATCTTTAGACAAAGATGGTAGCTGCTTTAAGTATCTGCGAAATCAGTTTCCCAAATTAAGTGATGCTAAAGTAAATGAAGGAATTTTCGATGGCCCTCAGATTCGTAAGATGATAAATGATGAAATTTTTGTTACGAAAATGAATCATACAGAGAGAGAAGCATGGTTATGTTTCAAGGACGTAATTAAAAACTTTCTTGGAAATCATAAGAGCCCAAATTACCAACAAATAGTTTTAAATTTAGTAAATAGTTACAAAAATCAAGGCTGCCTAATGAATCTAAAATTACACTTTTTATATTCGCATGTTGATGAATTTCCAGAAAACCTAGGTGATTACAGCGAAGAGCAGGGAGAGAGATTTCACCAAGATATCAAGGAAATGGAGCGCAGGTACCAAGGAAGATGGGACGTAAATATGTTAGCAGATTACTGTTGGTCGTTAAAAAGAGATCTACCATCAACATCGGAGAAGCGGAAGCGTAATCCACTTCGTAGATCATTTGACAATAAAATAGTTCGTTACCATAAAAAAGAGTAATGGGCTTAATATTTTTACGGGTATTTTATTGAATTGCATATACTTCTAACAAATTTAAAGTAAATGAAGGAGCAGCAAACTATGATATAGTTTTAAAGGATACGATTGTACTTGCATATACATTGTTCTTTGCTTTATGGTTTACATTACCTTTTGCATTGTTTCTGTTTATAACTAATTTTTTCACTCTCTTTACGTCCATGACCTTGAATTAACCTTGAACTGACCATAAATATAACCTTATGGGACTATACTGAGCCTGGATTCGGATTCAGCGACCCCAAAAACCCCTAAATGTCATGGTTTGACTCTACTTTTTATGAATCTTTATGATTTGACCTTCAACTGACCTTGACCATGACCTGATAGGGTTGTAATAAGCCCGGATTCAGATACAGCGCCCAAAAAAACCCAAGATTCCACGGTTTTAGTGTATTTTTCATGTATTTCGATAATTTGACCTTCAACTGACCTTGAGAAAGATCTGATTGTTTAATCTGACCCCGGATTCGGATTCAGCGACCCCAAAAACCCCAAGATACCATGGTTTTAGTGTATTTTTCATGTATTTCGATAATTTGACCTTCAACTGACCTTGAGAAAGTTCTGATGGGGTTAAACTGACCCCGGATTCGGATTCAGCGACCCCAAAAACCCCAAGATACCATGGTTTTAGTGTATTTTTCATGTATTTCGATAATTTGACCTTCAACTGACCTTGAGAAAGATCTGATGGGGTTAAACTAACCCTGGATTCGGATTCAGCGATCCCAAAAACATATAAGTACCGTGGTCAAGTTTTTAGGACTTACAATTTTTTTTAAGTGGGGCTGTGTTATTGATAGCAGTAAAATGTATCGATAATTCTGAAAAATCATATATCCCAGACATCTGGTCCACACCCGCGATGACCATCTCACACACGTGCACGTACTCTCACTGTAAAATTATTGATAGCAGTAAAATGTATCGATAATACTGAAAAATCATACGCAGTCTCCGAGATATTTGGACCACGCCTGAGATGATACTCGTAATCTCGCACACGTGTACGTACATCCACTATAAGAAATTATCGATATCAGAAATATATCGATAATAGTGAAAAATTTTATGCAGCATCCGAGACATCTGGACCGCACCGGAGATGATCATCTGGCACACGTACACCTACTGAAAAGAATAATCGATAGTTGAAAAATATCGATAACACGGAGAATTGATTTGAAACATTTAGGCCATGACAATGTCTGAGATAATCATGAAAAAGCATATGCAGTGTCGGGGAAATCTGGACCACACTCGAGATGATCATCTGGCACAGGTGCACGTACACCCACTGAAAAGAATTATCGATAGATGAAAAATATGGATAACAGGGCGAATTGATTTGCAGCATCCAGGTCATCTGGATCATGCTTGAGATGATCATCTTACATACGTGTACGTACCCCACTTTAAAAAATGGCGATGATTTTAAAATTTATTTGCAGTATCCAATATATCTAAGTCACGCCTTGTATGATGTAGAAATCCGCGAAAGTATCCGTACGTACGGACACATATTAGAGGATCCTCCGTTAATATTATGGTGTGTAGATAATAGATAAATGCAGATGAAACATTTTTAGACAGGGAGGATGGGAGATTAATGTATAGAGAAAGTCCGGACGGTGTTAAAAAATTTTCTTCAGAATTTATAATATAAAAAAATAATCTTAACAGAAATTTTGATACAGCAGTAGTATTGTTAATATAGTGTACTAGAAATGAATACTCGGTTATAATGTGATGGTGGTACTATTTAAATACATGTATTCTAAATAAGTGCAGTTCATAAATACAATCTATAGAATTTGAAGTTCTAATTAAGTTCAAATCGACACTTTTAAAAAGTTGTTAAATTCACATTCATACTTATAATATATGAATATTTTAAGTATTAAACGTTATTAAAATTTAATTAATTAATTTATTTTGAGAAAACCTATCAATCATATCAATAATAGACCATAATAAATAATGAATCAATTTTTGCTCTTTTTTAAGTATAAGATCGAAAAATTAAAATCATACAAAATGTATGCAATAAAGTATAATAATATAAATATTAGTGAATAAATTTTGTAACTGGGTAGAAGTGTTTACTTTTTTGCTCAGAAAAACATGTATTTTTGAAAAAGCTCATATCTTTAAAATCATATAGACGAATGTTTTGAAAAAAACTCATAAAAATACAGTATGATAATATTTTAACATTGTAAAATTCCCTTTATTGATTATTTTTTAGTAAAAAATCCTCAACTGAAAAAAAGATTTCTCTATGTCAAGCGATTACGTAAGTAGAAAGACTTTTGTTTACTTGGTTTTGGCTTTTACTTTAAAGGAAGAAATAAATATAAAAACAGGTTGATTGAGAAAAAAGAATATATTTTTTAAAGGTTGAAATTACTTTTCTCTTGCGTTTGTTTACTTTTGTAAAACAGTGTTTGTATAGTTAAGCGCACTTGTCAGTAACTTTTTATATCGATAAAGACAACATTTATCTACAAAGCTATTGATTCTTAAAAAAATTGTTAAAAAAATTGTTAAACATTTGAATGATTTCAAAGGATGTCAGTATGTATGAGTGTGCACGTTTTAAATTTATTTAATGATTGATGCTGATTAATATAGTCCGAAAAATAAAGGTTTGCTTTACTTACTTCTTGGTCGGGTTTAAAACAGAAAACATTGTTTTAATTTATTGAACCGTTGCGAAGAATGCCTGCATGTATGAGTGTGTATGCTTTTATTATAATATATGTTTGCTATTTGAAATTGTATGTACCGGTAGATTATTTCTATATTTTCTCGTTTTGGTTTTTATTTAGAAAGATGAAAAAAATATAAAAAATGATGATTTAGTGGTGCACTGCGAGAAAAAGAGCTAATACAAAGGAGGCTAAATAACGGCATAATGATAAGGTTTCATAGAAGTGATAATTGAGTTCAAGTTAGTTACAAGAAGAAATTATTTAATTTTATATATTTTTTATTTATTGATTGTAGGTACTGATAATAATTTTTTATAAAAAATAGCAATACATATTTTCATGAGAATGTTATCGAGATCGTCATACAGTAAAAGATAAAAAATATATCATGTAATTAAATATAAAAATAATACTAAGAAGGAAACTAAAATATAATTTACCATTTTGAAAATGCCATACCCACGATGCTGTACCTACGTGCACATTTTCGTTCAAATGCATTATGATGTTTGACATATCTTATAACGGGGTGCTCAATTATTAATAATAATTAATTATAACCTGCTGACGTACGCCACATGCAATACATGTGCGTGACTTACCGCAGCACTTACCTTTGAGTTGGCCCGCAGTAAGTCGCCGCTGTAGCCTTACCCCGGTGTAGCTGTGCAGGTTTTTCCCACGTATGCGCCGAATCCACAAGGATTCGGCTTTGTGCGGAGTATCCTCGACGCACTACTTTTCGCGACCTGAAAGGAGCACGAAATCGCGAAGGCTAATTCTTTCGCAACGCGAATAGCAATTTAGCTTCGCTTGTCGGCCTAACTCGATGTGAGGAGCAGGTGGGTCTGGGTTTATTGACGACACACTGATTTAACAATAACAATTTATACTATATTCTGAAATAAATATATGAAAATCTACAACGAAGTTAACAGTGATTATTACAATAAAACGATTTTACAATTAATTTAATAATTACACGTTCGTTACTGAGCACGCCGCCGGAATCAAAGAGGGCTTCGATCACGTGCGGGCCTCTCCTATCGCGGGATATTCGGAGCCCTTATATTCTGGGGGCACGGCACACTATTCGTAGTGTGGCCCATACATGCGTACCCGTTTACCCCTGAGCTAGCCCTTACCTCTATTGAATAGAGTGTGTGGATTAGAGGCAGATCGCCGCTGACGAAGTTTCTCTTTCTCTCTCTCTCTCTCTCGCTTTCTCGTTGCTGGCCGCTAGTTCCGTCGCTTTCCTTCCCGCTGCCGTCTCGGCGCTTGCTACTGGAGGCTTCTCGCCTCGCGTGCAGATTCTTCTTCTGTTGATGATGGTGGGGGTCGAGTGTTCGACTCCACCAGTCGTACTTGCACCCATGCACGCGAGAATCATTGTGCACAGCCCAAGCGCGAACACGTGCAGTTGTGATGCACGGCAGGATAGCGTTAACAATAATGGCCTTTCTCCATGGCCTCAGTGGTATCTCACCGCCTGCTCTCGCTCTCTCTCTCCCCCCCCCCCCTCTCTCTCTCTCTCTCCTCTCTCTCTCTCTCTCTCTCTTTCTCTCTCTCTCTCTCTCTCTTGCCTACCTGTTGAAGCACGCGGCTGTCAGGTGGTGACACTTAGTCCATTCTCTGCGCTGTATTACTTGCGAATTATTCGCGACTCGTACAATCTATATAATGTAATGAAAAATGTTCATGATTAGTAACTTATTAGTAACTTTATTAATACATTTTATTTAAAATTATTAAAAGAAATTATACATGATAAAATGTATTACAACAATTTACGTTATTAAAAGTTTTAAGTAGCAAACTAAAAATTTTATATTGTTATCTGTTAATAATGATAATTTTCGTTTTTTGTATTTCCTTATTACTATCTTTCCTTGTCTAAAACCCCTTAACTTACAAACAACTAAAAACAAGTATTTAATTGAATTACCGTGTATATGTTTTAAACAATAAATTATAAATAATATACCTTTTTTCACGAAGTTTGTCAATTAATGTTTTTATATTATTAAAAATAATGGTAATTAATTGAGGACTCTGAAATTGTATGTCTCTTTATCTATATACGATTAATTAGAGGTCAGGTGGAAAGGTACACTCAGATATTACGTAAGAGAGAGAGAGAAAGAGCGAGAGAGAGACAGAGAGACAGAAAGAGATTTAGATACATAGATAAGACGATAATCGTACACTAATCTAATAAAAGAAAGAATTCAGATATGTGTTAGGATATTAAGGATAGATAAGAGATAGTATCTAATAAGTCGGTGATTCTTTTTCTAATATGGATGCTACGTATAGCAGCTTCTGTAATTTTTAACTCTTAATTTAAAACATTTATCTACTCTACTTGAAAAGCAAAAAATAAAATGTAAGTATAAATGTATTTAATTGAATTTTATTATTTTTAGATTGAATTATTTATTTCATTTTATTTATTTCAGATATGAGTAAAATGGCTTAAAAACTTCAACAACGACTTAAAACAATAATATTGAGTAACAACAACTACCACAATCACAACCACAATTTCAGCAACAGCAACAACAACAAAACAAAATACTTTATGTGTAAAAGGAATTTGTACCAGGAGAGGATGCGAAATACTCAGTCACGTGATAATAATAGTAACAAATGTAAGTACATTAAATTTTATTACGAAAGTATTTTTAAAAGTATAGGAACTATTTTTAAAAGTTGGTTTACATTTTTTGAATATTTTAGAGTGCATATTTACATACATATGTACATATTTATATACATATTTTAAATATCTCAAAAATATACTAATGTAGTTAAATGGTTAAAGGCTTATTTTACGATACAATATAGCAAAATTCTTAAATTCAACAAATTATATCGAAAACTATTTGTATGTTTAAGTGACTGTGTTTTGATTTTAATTTATGGTTGATACAGATTGATATATTTTATAGAAAAAAAGGTCGCTTTACTTATTTCTTGATCACGTTTAAAGCAGAATTTTTTTAATTTAACGAATTATTTTTAAATATGTCTCTATGTATGCCTGTGTGTACGTTTTTAGTTTTAATTTATTAATCAATAACGAATTAATGTAATAAAAAATGTATTTATAGCACTGTGTGCCGTAAATTCGCACTTATGTCACGCTTTTCCGTGGCGTAAGTCGTCCTTTAGGCCACTGATTACAGAAGCTAACTTCACTTCGTGACTTTGTATGCATTTATACCACTAGTGCTTGAGACACGCACACGAACAAGGCGAAGGCATGCATGAGCACATATATAGGTATATACAGCTCAGTGTACGCTGTTGCAATGTGCTCACAGATGGCACGTTCATCATACACGACTGTATACGTTAAATTTTGCGCTCGTTGCCGGATCGTAATTTCTGAAATCTTAATTAATACTTGTTTTTACAAATGGATTCTCAATTATTTTGTTTTAGGCGGGGGGGGGGGGGGGGAGGGGCTCCGTCACAAAGCATATCCAAATAGTTTTTTAAAAAATATTTAATATAAATTAAGAAGGTGGCGAATTTATGTCACACGAGCTATAAAATAGTATACGATACACGTATCATAAGTTATCTTTCATGGCACGGCGTTTGGCTCCCTCGCTTCGTTCGGGCGCCAACTTCACTCAGTGCCATAAAAGATAACTTATGCCACTAGTATCGTAATGTACTATTTTGACTATATATATGATTATTCTTAATTTAACATTGAATTTAATATAAGGTTTTTTTAATTTAAGGTTTTCTCTAGCATTTGGAAGTTTTAGAGCCAATTTTGATAAATTATCCAGTATGTTTATGCTTTACATCTAAATGTGAATGAAGCACGAAAATATGGACAATTTTATGTTTTAGATAATAAAATGGAGACAACTCAATGAAAAAACCATAAAAGTGATTCAGATACCAAATGGGAATGGTTATGTAAATTAGATGACTTATTAATAAATGTTAATCCATATGCTACGGCTTATAAAATGATGCATGAAGTGGAAAAAGAAGAATTAGTACGATGTGCCAAAAGTGGTTGCACGCACAGTGGTTGCAAGAACAGTTTCAATGTCAATAAAAAGAAATGATAATTTAGATAAAAATTGTTGGAAAAGATGGTGAGCCGCCAATAGACCGTAAAATTATCATATATTCATGACATGATAAACCGATTAGTATTCCCCCTATAAGTAAACACACTGATCCCATGACATATCCATTAATTTATCCAAACGGATGTTATGGTTAGATGCCTAGTATGAAATATAATATTGGTAAAAATAATATTTCAAATTTGCAATTTTACAATTATAGACACAGTGTAAGAAATGGGTTCAATCCATATTTAAACTTAGAAAAAATATTTAAACAGGAAAAAGTTGATGCATTTGTAAAAGCTGAAAGTTCACGGTTATATTTTATAAGAAAAAATAAAAGTACTTGAAGATCTGATTACTATAAAGGAGTAATGGATTATTTAAATAAAGAAAATAGAATCTGGAAGTGCAAAAATTGGAAAAATGTTTATTTTACTAGCAACTTTCACCGGACGTCCACGATCTTTAACACAAAACTACGTCGATTGAATGCCCATTGTTAACCGTTATGGAGAACCTGATTTATTTTTAACAACGACCTGTAATCCGAACTGGAGGAAATAACTGAAAATTTAGAAGAATATGAAACTGCAATTGATAGGCCAGATATTGTTGCAAAAATATTCCAATAAAAAGTTAAAGAATTTAAAGAAGAAGTAATTAAACGTAGAGTTTTATGAAAGTGTATTGCTTACACTTATGCTGTTGAGTTTCAAAGACGAGGACTTCCTCACATGCACATGTTATTATTCTTAGATCAAGAGGATAAACTTGATAGTGCTGAAAGAATCGATAGCTTAATAAGTGCAGAGATTCCGAATGAAAACATTCATCTACGTTTATATAATATTGTAAAACAATTTATGATTCATAGTCCTTGTGGAGAACAAAATATAAACTCTCCTTGTATGGATAAAAATGCAAAGAATGTTTAAAAAATTTTCCATAAAGTTTTAACGACGAAACAAATTTTCAAGGGACAGGGTATCCATTGTATAATCGAAGAAATGATGGTGTAATAATCAAATGTAAAGGCAAACATTGTGATACAGTAGCTAACAATCAAGTTGTTGTTCCATACAATCTTTATTTATTATTAAAATTTAATTCGCATTTTAATGTGGAAGTTTGCTCGACTGTACAATGCATTAAATACTTGTTTAAATATTGTTATAAAGGTGATAATTGTGCATTGATCGAAATACGTAATTTGGATGTAAAGTTTAAAGAAGATAGTAATATAATAAATGAAAATGAAAATAATGAAGATGATTATGAATATGACGAGATTAAACAGTATATTAATGCAAGATAATTATGCCCTCCTGAAGCTATACACAGATTATTTGGATATTCTTTACACGAAATGTTACATTCGATTAGCTGTTTATAATACAGATGAACAAAACGTATATTTTAAAGAAGGAAGTGAGGAAAAAATTATTAGTAAAAATGTAGCAACAATGTTAACAGCTTATCTTGAATGAAATAACATTGATACAGAAGCACGACATTTTTGATATTCTGAAATACCCAGTTACTACGTGTTTGATCAAACTTTGAAAAAATGGAAAAAAAGAAAACGAATGAAAAAACCTATATTGAGTAGAATGTATTTAGTAAATCCAAAAGTAGCTTTTACATACTAAAGGAGAAACTACATTTGAGGACTTACGGATTGTTGATGGTACAGTATATAATACATTTTATGAAGCTGCTAAAGCTAAACAATTGATCGATGAAAATGAAGAATGGAATAAATGTTTACAAGAAGCAACACTAGTACGGTTTCCTATTGCGCTTTGTGAATTATTTCCTTTTATTTGTATTTTTCATAATCTAATGAATGCTAGAGAATTACATGACAAGTACACTTTTATCATTGTATTGACGAAAATATGGCCTTGAATGTAATTAATAAAAATTTGCAGATAAATGGATTTTCACTAAGCGATTTCAATTTACCAGATATTACCCAATATGTAGAAAATTATAATGATTATATTCAATTTAAAGGCAATGTTAATATTTTAAATGACTTACGAATAAAAATATAATCTCTGAAAGATAATCAAAAGAATAGTTTTGATGATGTTTTACAATGTTTAAAAAAAACAGAAAATTTGTATTTTTATTGATGGTCCCGGAGGAAGTGAAAAAAGTTATTTACTTAATGTTTTAATAGACTATTTACAATTCTACAACATTTCATTTTTATGTGTGGCATGAACTGAAATTGCAGCAAATTTATTAAATAATGGAAAAGCAGTGTATACTACATTCAAATTGCCACTCAATATAACAGAGTGTACTACGTGTAATATAAAAAGTAATTCAAAAGAAAATATAAAATTAAAAGATGTACAATAGTATATTATGACACTGTTGTGGGAGATGGTTTTCTACCTTGCTCGAGGGTTTTCGCACGAGCGAAGCGAGTGAGAAAATCGAGCAAGGTAGAAAAACACCTTCCACAACAGTCTCATACGATATTTTATAGCACAACAACCTCAAAATCGACAATAAAGTTGGCATTTTGAGGTTAGTGTGCTATAAATTATTATATGGGATGAAATATCGATGACATCAAAATTTGCTTTTGAAGCGGTTGATAGTCTTCTTAAAGATATATGTGAAGAAAATGAAATATTTGGTGGTAAATTTATGCTTGCTTCAGGAGATTTTAGACAAACAGTACCTGTTGTTCGACATGGCAATCGTATACAAGACATTGAAAATTCGGTAAAATGCAGCTATTTATGGCCAAATTCTGAATGTATGTTATTAAATACTAATTTGAGAGTGTCTAAAGAAGATGATAATTTCAAACAATGGCCATTAGATGTAGGCAATGGAAAGCGTTACAGTTCATACGAAGAGGAAAATGAATTATTTGAAATTCCCGATGAAATACTAACAAAAGGAGACATTATTACAGAAATATTTGGAAATAAAATAAGAATAAATTATAAAAATCTGAATGAAAAAGTTATTTTAGCTCCTAAAAACCATGTTGTAATTAATATTAATAATGAGATTTTATCTTTAATGGAAGGGAACACTGTTGAATATTTAAGTATAGACACAGCTAAAAACGACCATGAAGAAAATTTAGATGTGATGTTATCAACAGAATTTCTAAATTATTTAACTCCTAATGGATTTCCGCCACATAAATTACAATTAAAAATTGGCGCCATTATTATTCTTCTAAGAAATTTGAATTTGAACGAAAGTCTTTGCAATGGAACCAGATTATTAGTAAGAAAATTAATGAAATATTCGATTCAAGCATAAATTTTAAGTGGTAAAAATATTGGAAAAATTGTTTTAATTCCGAGGATAACTTTGTCATCATTAAAAGAAGAAATACCGTTTAATGACTATTAATAAATCACAAGGACAATAATATAATTATTTTTGAGTATATTTGCCATCGACAGTATTTAGTCTCGGACAATTATATGTTGCTCTTTCTAGAACCAGAAGTAAAAAAAATTAAATTTCTATTATTAAATAATTAAAAAATAAAAAAGGTTCCGTTACAAAATAATAATAAAGTTTATACTAAAAATATTGTATGGAAATAAATATTGTGAACAATATAGCAGATTATAAAAAAGTAACAATAAACAGAAAACATTCGGCAGTAGCATTATAACGAATGCAGCGCTGAAAAAAAAGATAGAATACGGCAGCTGCATTATAACGAATGCAGCGCTGAAAAAAAAATAAAAAAGAGTAAACACGGCAGAATTGTAACGAATGCAGTTTTGTAAAAAAATAAAAAAGAGAAAATATGGCAGCAGCATTGTGAAGAATACAGCGCTGTAAAAAAAGAGAATACTTCCGCAACATTATAACCAATGTTGCGCTGTAACAAAAAATAAAAAAGAGAAAATACGGAAGCAGCATTGTGACGCATGCAGCGCTGTAAAACAAAATAAAAAGAGAAAATACGGCAGCACTGTAACTAATCCGGCGTTCTAAAAAAAATAAGAGAAAATACGACAGCATCATTGTGAAGAATGCAGCACTGCAAAAAAAGAGAAAATACGACCGCAGCATTGTGACGATTGCAGCGCTGTAAAATAAAATAAAAAAGAGAATATACGGCAACAGCATTCTGATGAATGCAGCGCTGTAAAACAAAATAAAAAAGAAAAAATACGGCAGCAGCATTATAACGAATGCAGAGCTGAAAAATAAAGATAAAAAACGGCAGCAGCATTGCGAAGAATGATGCGCTGTAAAAAAAGAGAAAATACAAATAAAAAAGAGTAAATACGACAGCATTGGAACGAATGCAGCATTGTAAAAAAATATAAAAAAAAATAGAGCAACAGCATGTGATGAACGCAGCGCTGTTAAAAATTTACACGCTAACCGTCGACTTTTCAGACGATAAGCAATATGACTCTCGAAGGTTTCTATAGATTTAAAAACCATACACCTTACCAGCACATCCACGCCGTGAGAGTTGGGCAACATGAACATGTTGGCTAACGCTGAGAGGTTTAAAAATATTACATTATTTTAAGTTAACGAGACATCGTCTACGGTAAAGTGCACTAGGTGTTATAGTTCCAGACGCAAAAGTATCAGTTAATTTCGGTAGACGATGTCCAGGTGGTCAGGGTAACCTCCAGGTTGGCGAGATATCGTCTACGGGGAAGTGTACAGGGAGCTATAGCTGCAGATTGAAAAATATTAGTCACGTTCTGTAGACGATATGACATCCTACTTATTTTAGATATAATTATAACTTAATATTGTATTTACACGTAGAAAAGCAAAATATTTTGAAAACTTTTACTAACGCTATTGTGGAAACGCTTTAAGCCTGCACTCGTACGTTGCAGGAAGGATGAGCGTGAGGTACCGTGAGACCCGGCCATGTGTTTAGCATCCAATCCGGTCGAGTACCGCACGTCGTAAAAAGCACGGTTTTTGAGCAATTCCGAGAGGAAAAAAGCTGACTCAAAATAATATTTTAATATAAATTATATAGCGTTCAATCTAACAAACATAAAATTAATGTACTAATATCATTATATTCAGAAAATTAAGTGCGATTTTTATGCGTAAGTATCAAGTCGCTAACTTAATTCTATCCATATGATATAACATTAATTTTATAATTGTATAAAATAGATCATTATCTTCGTTTGCTGATATTGATATGGTGAGGTTTAATAAATGATTTTTGCAAACCAAACAGACAATTTTATTTGTCAGCGACGTTTCGGCAGCATTTCACTGCCCTCATCAGGCTGTACCCCAGAGTTTTACGAGAAAGCAAAAAATATTTTAAGTCAAAACAATGTTCAAACTATTCCAAAAACACATAAAAATTTAAGTTCTATTGTTACTCAGGGTAAAGACAAGCAAGAGACAGGAGTTTGTACTAATGTGGTTTATAAAATAGAATGCCATGATTGTAATGCTTCATACGTAGGTGAAACCAAACGTCAGCTGACTATACGTGTTGATGAACATGAAGCGATGAACATTAGGAACGGTCACTCCTTTAATTTTAACGATACAAAAATCCTGGATAAAGAACGTAATTGGAAAAAGAGATTAATTTCAGAAATGGTAAATATAAAATTACAAAAAAATTCTATTAATATTAAAGAGGACACCCAAAAATTAAACTATCATTACTTTTCATTGATCAATAACATGAAAAGCAAATATAATAAGTAATAAATATCTTTTGTTTGAAGTAGCTATACACATACGGTCACTGACAAAATTGACGAACGAAAATTGAATAATGAAACTTCATTATTGTCATTATATTCGCACACGCGCGTTGCGTATACAAAGAGATGCGTGCGCACATATAATAACAGGCATTAAAAATTTTAAATATTTTTTTTATCTTTACTATTACAATACGTTATTTGATAAAGGCGTAATCATTTAAACTATATTCTATGTTATTCTACGTATAAATGCATTATATTACTATAATAGTTATAATAAACATTCATATAATTCAGTCTTGTAACGTAATTTTTAGTTACGCATTTTATTCTATAAACAACCATTTATATTTAACTCTAATTTTGTTATATTACTTTAGAACTGTAATATGCAGTATTTTAATTTTAATATTAATTAACTGATTTAATTATGTAAATATACGAAATAAGTTTGTATCCTTTTATATACTATGAACTAACCACAAGTTTATAATATTTTATATTGCGTTTAGTTTACGTTAGTTTTAAAACTGTAGTTCCAAGATAAGATAGGTAAAATCTAAGGTACTAATTAGTTCATTAAGAGCGAAAGAACGAATGATCCTATGAGGAACTTCGATTTTCATGCGTGGGCGAAGAAAACGTCTCCCCACCATCGGATCTCTGTGTCTAGCACATAGGGCAAGGGAGGAAAAGCTTGTGTGTGTATGGATGCAGCGCCTTTTTTCTGCCGCTGTCACGGGGTATAAAAAGCTTCAGGTCCAGGCGACAAGCAGTATTTGCTCACTGTAAGCTCATAGCAAAATAGGTGCTTGCCACTTCACGCCAAGAGTAAAGGAGCAAACTGCGCCCTATAAATGAATATTGTAGACTCTAAATTTTCATTTATAAATGTATAAGTCTGTAGGCCAAAACAGCCACATTTGAATTTCAAATAATAAATAAAAAGTAAGAACAAATACTTTATTTTCAATACTACTTATATCTACACACACACACACATATATATATATATATATATATATATATATATATATATATATATATATATATATATATATATATATATATATATATATATATATCCATTTTTTTTCGCGCACGATTTGTCAGAGAACTACCCATATATATATATATATATATATATATATATATATATATATATATATATATATATAATTATATACAAAATTAATTTGATTCAATATTAGAAAAAAGAATATTTTCAATTTATAATCAAATCTTATAATACCCATGAGGTAACACAAGATTGATCATTATATAAAAAAATCAAAACATATTATACTAATAAAATATCCTATACTACCAAAGGTAAACAAAGGATAGTAATTGTCAAATCAATAAATATATAAAAAATATATTAAAGTAAAATCGGAATCGGACCATGACTATCAGGGGCCAAGGAGTGCGCAGGTTTGCCAAGGGTAGTTACTCTGAGAAGAAGAAGAAGAGAAGATGGGAAACAAGAATAGTTGTTGCGCCTATTCTAGTCCACAGCTTGGACGTAAAGAGCTCTCAGTCGATGGAGGTGCCAGGGGACTCGAGGAACACCTACCCGAAGGTGAAATCAGTATCAACAATCTCCAACACATAAGCGAAAGAGAGCCTGAGGATTGGAACTCTGATCCATCTTTTCATCCAAGTGCTGGCACAATTTTCATGGAGCGCTCTAAACAAGCTATTGAGAGTGAGTATACTTTTTTAAAGACTCATTTGACAATGAGCATAACGGCTGAATGTGCCATTATAACACTAGTTTATCTTGAACGCCTACTCATATATATGCTGGAATAGATGTAATCAACGAGACCAGGACTATACAACCAAAGCTGGACTTGGGTAGGCTGGGGGGCACGTTTATTTCCCGCAAACTGAGAACAGGTGAGCATTATTTTTTCAGTGCTTATTCTCATATACTAATTATTATTTATCGTTTCTAGGTGGAGAAGACCTTAACAAGAAGAAAAGGAGTTGGTTTGAAACTAGAAGTGGCATTGAGATAGCTAGATAGCTCTTTTTTTAGTCATCAATATCTCTAGATTTTCTATTCTATTTGCTAAATGAAAAGGGATCTTAGAAAAATAATAAATTTAATGTCATCAAAAACTTATTTTATTATTATAAATTATCAAAGCAATCTAAGCGCTTTCGGTTCTCACTCTGACATCAAATATTCCACTTATTTTAATATTTGATAATGCATTTAGAAAATTCTTATTTTTTGTTAAATCGTTTCTTTCTATCCACTTGTTATTGGTATGACAAAGTGCGATATAATGGCCCATTCCTCTTTCGTCGAAAGGTGGTAGATACTTTACTACTCCACATAAAATAAAGGTCTCATTTTTCACAATTATTTTCGTTGGAATTGAATTCAAATTAGTCGTTAGTTCTTGGGCATTAATGTTCATTTCAGCTGCATAGGTAGATTTTGTGTAGGCTTCATCTGTATCAATCCACAAGTAATGCCCAACTCTATACTGGCATAACAAATTTTCTTCTTGACAGGAGTGGCAATGAAAAGTTTTGTCTTCAAAATACCTATTCAATTCTTGTTCTAAATTGCTATAATCATGTTGCCAAACTATTTTCAAATTAGGCAATGGAATTGTTGCCAATTTTGTTTCATAGTTCAAACTACATAAAGTGCAACTTTTCTTTTCTGTAGAGCATTCGTATGGATCTATTAATAGTGAAAATAATCTGCTAATGTTGACGTTGCAATTTATAATATTACTATTTTCAATTTTAAAATATTTACATAATAAATGTGCTCGGTTTGTGTATAATAAATTATTAACTCCTGAGATTGAATATTCTATTATAGCACTTGCATAGCATAAGTATTTCTTAGCTTTTGTTTCATCTCTATTTTCCATAATAAAAGTTCGAAAATTTTCATTATCACAACATGCACTACTGAGAATTTCTGTGATCGTATCAAAAGCACAAGTATTGAGAAGTTGCACTCTATTTTTATTAACAGATCTTTCTCGTTGCTTGTTACCATTCTGGATGTTGCCTTTTCCTTTTGCCCCAATTAAACCATCTGCCTGTTGTAATCGAAGAAGAATTTCTTCATCTGGTCGAACATAAAAGCCTCGCTGCTTTTTTACTTTTGTTGGCTGATCTTGGTTTTCAAGAAGATTTGGTTTCTTTAAATTATCACTTTTAAATGAAGAATTCAACATCATATTATTTCCAAATGCAATATAGTCATGATCTTGCGAGGTATTTAAAATGTTTTCATTCTCTATTAGTGCACCTTGATCATTTCTTTCAACATCAGTACTAGTACTTACAACTTCTTGTTGGCCTACATACAAGTCATTGTCAGGTTGAGTAATGTCAAGTCCGTTTGTCTCAATAACAGCATCGATGCTTTCCTCATTATGTTTTATTTCATTTTTTTCTCTCAAATCATCAAATTTAGCAATAGATTCTTCAAATGTTTCTTCATATTCAATTTTGCAGTATTTTTTTTTCCATCGTTCAACTTCAAATAAGTGTTTAGAATTATTATCATTGAGTTTGATCTTATGTTTAAGAATTCCTTCTTTTTCTAAATTATTCAACTCTGCTCGAGCCAACTTCATATCAGCATCAATGTTTCTCACAGTTTCAACAAAAAATTTATCAATTCTCATGATAGCTGTTAAAGAACTTTTAAGTTCTCCAAAGTAAGCTTCAGATCGAGCAGAGGAAGCTACATCATGATCGTTATCAAAGTAGCTTTGCATTACATTTGACCAGCACACGAATTCCTTGCATAGATTACCAAATCTTTTACCAAAATCTGGGAGGTAATAAGCATTATCTTGCATTCCAATGTATGAATCATTTTGAGCCGATTTCACTGTTTTCTGAATATTTTCTATAAAAAAGGCAGTAAGCGTTGTGTTATCAGAATTTTCGTCTTCAAAAGTTTCCAAAGTAGTTAAATTTTTTTCTAGTTTATCTTCTTTTGTTAAATTTTCATCGAAAGTAAAAGTTTGGATCCGTGCTATTATATACTTCATAGATTTTTCACAATTCTCATGGTAAAATTGACTGTACACAACTACAAAAACATGTTTTAAAAATTCCACAAAATGTTCAAATTCTTTTATGGTTGTCATAAAGCCAAAACATTTCTTGTAGAACAAAACC
This sequence comes from Gastracanthus pulcherrimus, assembly GCA_949152435.1. Lineage (NCBI taxonomy): Eukaryota > Metazoa > Arthropoda > Insecta > Hymenoptera > Pteromalidae > Gastracanthus > Gastracanthus pulcherrimus. The sequence continues at coordinate 115,831,234 of OX424574.1, forward strand.
ACTTTTTTTGGTATATTTTTAAAACAAGGCCATTTTGTTAAAACATGTTGTGCATGTGCAATGTCAGTTCTCAATTGTGTATGAATTTTTATAAGTGTCTTTTGTCCTAGTAAAATTCGTAGACACAAGTCATTGTAGGCACTGAAGGTCATGTTATTAAAGGATAAGGAAATGCCATTTTGGATTGCTTTTCCCATATCAGTTGTAACTTCTCTGGGAAGTTTTGCACCTGATTGAATCCAATTTTGTAGCCAGAAAGTATAGAAAGCTGTATCATTTTTTTCTGATAAAACTTGTGTCAGTGGAACAATCATGTTGCCAATATGTGCGCACAAAACTGACAAATAAATATCACTAGAGTCCCCCTCTGGTCTATTTATTTGCATTGTTACAGATGCTGTAGCATCTAATGTTATAGGGTTACCTATTTTAGATAAAATATCATTGTGAATACTTATTTGCTCTGGTGACCAATACATCAGAAAGAATTTGTCGTATCCTATACCTTTAACAAATCTGTTAAATTCGACATTATTTTTTATGTCAGTCAAGGAGTCAAATAAATTGGATCCACGTTTTATCCCCAGTTTTTTATTTTTTGCATCTTGTTTTGCATTTTGGAGTTGAGATAATTTATAGAGGTATGGTGGTTCAGGATCACCATCTACCATTTCAGTTCTAACTTTATCTCGCCTCCATTGCTTGGGATTTATATTTATCAGTTCTTCTTCTATCTCTCGTTTGGCTGATTTTTGTAATCGAGGTTTAATATTCTGTGGATGTGGTATAGATCTGGCGTCTACAGCAGTTACAGTAAACTTGATAGATTCTGTCATAGTAGGTATTTGTTCACAAAAGATATGAACTTTACCATCACAGACTATACAGGTACCTGTCATCTTTATGTAAAAATCATAGTTTTCTATAACATGTCTATGAAAACTGTATGAACATGGCAACTTTGCAGTTTGATATATTAGTTTTCGCATAAGTGTAGGCCAAACTTCTTTTAAAGATTTACCTTTACGACCATCCTTAAACTGAACTTCAATTGGACTTATCGCATGCCATTGTTCAACTGATAAGTCAATTGTAAAGGTAAGTTTGTACATTTTATTCTTATTGACTGGCATTTTTCTTTTTTTGAACACAGGTTCATCTGTCTTACTCTCACCACTTTCTTCATCATCATCATCCTCATCGCTTAGCTGCAAATCACCTGAATTTCCACTTTTGCCTTTATCCTCAATGCATTCTTGTAAGCCTTTATAATTTTTATAAATAGTCAATGTGTTGTGCCGGTTTTGATGAACAATGTGATGTAAATTCACTGGTTTGATCAAATTATCCAGAGAATCACAAATTTCGACCCATACCTTATCATTGCGACCTTTTAAAGTCTCTCCTTCGTACAAGTCAAAATCTAAAATTGATTCAATGATTTTTTCTGCACTAACTGCAGCTTTGCGGCCAACCATTTTACATTTATCTGCATAAAATATATTATTTACAATTAATAATATTTATCGTAATTTTGCAAACTCTTATAAGAACTACAGCTACGTACCAATTTATTGGAATTACATTCATCCCAAAATATTATAAGCAATTACTTTTATTAAGAGAAAAAAACAATCTTGGTATTTATTTTCAATTACAAATACTTCACTTTAAATCAAAATTCAATCTATTTTTTACACAGAGCTTGTATAATGCAGTCAAGAATGTGCATGAATTCAAGAAACAATAGTGAACTTAATTCATTTGTTTTTTCCATAAATCAGAAAGAGGCGCGAAATTTTTTGAATTCTTTTCCGTCTTGCGAATGGCGCCAAAACGTATGTCCTTGCAAATAATGATAAGGCGTTAAATTGCGCGATACATTAATCTAATTAAAATTGTTTCATCATTATCGCTATTATCTAATATATATTTATGTAATGTTATATGATGTTTGTATTACAAACAAAGTATAAAAATGTAACACATTCAAATCTAATTCAAATCGAACTTTATAGGTGGCGTTCGAATTACAATGCGATTTTCAATTGTTTCAATTTTTCTATGTTGTTGAAATTTTATAATCGTCTCAAAAATTCGACGTTATTCAGTTCGTGTGATTGTTGTACATACAATTTTATAAAAAATATGGATCCACAAGAACTGCAGTTGATTTTAAACAATAAACGTTTCAATCGCAAGTACGAGTACTATGACGAAAGAATGAAGTTTGCATTAACATTCATTCTACGAGTGAATAGTACACGTTTTATAAAAGTCTATACAATAACAATTACTATGAATCTAGGGAACAATTATTATCAGAGATATTGTTTTTTTGTCACTGGATGTGCTCAGTAAGGATTCATTCCAATTTATTGTTATGAAGATGATGAAGAACCTGATTTTGTTTTTGAGATGGATTACAGCATCATTCCAAATATCAAAAGAATACTTCAATTGTCGGAGGATGTAATCATAGCCATTGTCCAAGACGATAATGAATTTAATTACCAAGGTCATATGAGCACATGGTATTTAAAGCAAACCAAAATTTATTTAGTTTTATTGCCAAGCCATTTAAACTTAATAAATAAAGCTATAGAAAACTTGATGTCGAAAGTTAGAGAAGGAATAAATGAATCTTGTGCAGCATGTATTGGAACAGATTTTTTAAAAGAATTGTGGAATTCAACTATTGAAGAGTCGAGGGATGATTTTCTTCGTATATCTGAAGATTTAAGCATGCAGTTATATAAACTTTGATCTTTTATACTGAACATTTTTTTTATATCATTTAATAGTACATTGTTTTATAGATTTTTATAATTTCAAATATTGTGTCCCTAATATTAAATTTACTTTTTATACGCATAGCCAAAATGTAAAATTTTATATGATCCTAACAGTTTTTTTAAAATAAAATACATTGCAATACAAAAAATTGTGATAAATATGTAATTGGAATTTCTGTCCAGCACTTCCTCTTGTGCACTGCAACACATACAGCAAATTTGATTTATTTCTGAAACCTATATCATGCATTGTTACTCACTCATATGGAGAGCAGAGACAAAAATGAGTATGAATAAACAATAACTGAACAATGCGCATGCACCAGTCATTCTGAGGTAAGTGTTCACCACAAAGGGAATTCAAAATGGAAAAATGAGCAACCGACTTCAATAAAAACGAAAAATTTTATTGTATATTCTTTATTAAGGTAAATGAAAATTTATACTTTATCTTACAAGTGTTATAATATATGTATGTACATAATTTAATGAACAGGCGCGATGTTTAGATCAATGAGCAGAGCGTTGTTGTGACGTTTACATGCACCGCTTTAATTACAGAATAATCAAACTAAAAATTGCGTTCGTCTTTGATTCTCTGTACTCGCGTACATAACATACATTTATACATTAATCTGTGTTGGGTCGAAAAATTTCATTGTGAAATTTGTAAAATTATTATTTATTTACACGCGGTATATGCTTTGCTGATTCTTATGTGTAATTTTCATTTTTATTGACTTTTTACTTCTCTTAGCAACGAGTTAAAAAATTGTGATTTACGATTCATTTGACCTTATACGTAATTTTGTTTATTTTTCATTTATTTATTTATTTTTTTCAATAAATTATAACTGCTATGATCGAAAACTTTCTAAGTGCAGACATAAACGTTTTCCCTATTATTTTTCTAAAGTTCTAAGTCTTTATCACATAGCAGGTAAGATCTACGTTTATTGAAATTGTCATGTTTGTAATTACACAATTTTGTGACTCATTAATTTCGAGGGCTTTGTTTTATTTGTTCGAGAAGTACAATCGTCTTTAGTCTGTTATAAAAATCACACAAGTTGTCCAAAGTTTGGGTTAGAGTGGATTTAAACACCATTAAAACATTGCATGAACATATATGTAATTGGAATTTCTGTCCAGCACTCCCCTCTTGTCCACTGCAACACATACAGCAAACTCTAGAAATATAAAATAGTAATATTAACAATCCGTAAAAAATTAACTTTAATTATGAACAAAGCTGTATATTTACTTTTTTACTTCTGCATATTTATCTCGTCTGAACGCAGGGAAAATTATCCCAACCGAGGATCACCAATTCAGATGCTAACTTTCTGACAAACAGCTTTGAGAGTTTCAACAAAATCATTACGATTCCTTTGATTTCTTTGTGTGCACAGAACTGGCTAATCAGGCATTTCTTTCATTTTGTTTTTAGCTTCTCTTTCTTGCGTAAATCTAACAGCTTGATAAACTCTCTCTTCATGCGAATCCATTTCTATACGAATGTCCTGATTTGCGCTAAATTAACACTTTCTCTGTATCCTAAAGCAATTATTTAATCGAAAGCAAATATTAAATTGAATGCATTTTCAGCAATTTCCAATTCATCCATGGATTTACAATACTCTGGAATCTAGACAGAATAATGATTATTACTCTAATGTAATATCCAGCTTAAAAGTTTTAAAAATGATCTATTTATTTATAGTTTTGAATAATTTTTAAAAATAGTTTAAAAAAATACAAGGACACTTACTATTGTAGCAAAGAGACGTGTTTCCAGATCCGCCAAAATATTACTAACTTTTGTTGTAATGAGTAACATGCAAAGTTTTTCCAATGGTTTATAAGCATAGCAAACTGATTCAGTTTCAACACACGTATGTTGTTTAATGTTTACCAATACTCATTAGTTTTGGCAGACCCTCTATTCTTGCCTTGGTGTTTTCAACAAATGGCTGAGAGATGATGGCTAAACAGAACATTTCATAATCATGATTAGTAAATTAGTAAATAAAAACTGCGGATGGTATAAATTGTCAATATCACACTTGCACACTGCAGCAGCGATAAGTACCATATATCATAAAAAACAATTAATTTAGGTTACATCAATATTTTTTACAATTAAAACCAACATGATGAAATGAAATTTGTCAAATAGCAGTATATTAAGGAAGGATCAAGTTTCTAATGAATGTCGAGAATCAGTGCAACATAATAATTGAAAATTACCCAGAATTGCCTAATCAGGCATGTTGGGCTATATCAAGAAAGATCAGCTATATCAGGAAATCACTTATTATGCTATCAGTGATTCCTGCGAGAAAAAAGTAATAGTTATAAATCATATAAATAAAAAATATACAGTAGAAAACATACTTTTTCATCAATGCCCTAAGGAGTGTTCCTCAGCCTGCTGTTGCGGTAGATGTGGTTTGCACAGATATAACTGGCTGTTGTAAACGGTATAGGTGTTGAAGTATCTTATACTCCTGGTGTCATTTTGTTGCACAGTTTTTCCAGCAGACTTCCTCTACCTCTATCAGCACTAGTTGCTGCACTTAAACAGCAGGCAGAGCTGCGGCCTCTTGTTTTAAATTCTCTTGTTCTTGCATTTTCCTTGCACGCTTCTCTTCTTATTTTAATCATTTTTCTTCCATTATTTCTTAATAATCTCAACGACATCACCTCGTCCAGCTCCTCTCCCAGCAATTAAAAAATGCCAATGAAGTACTCTAATCGTTATTAAAATTCTTGACTGTTAATAATTGATAATTGAATAGATTTAAAAATTTTATATTTTCAGAGGTTATGTTTCCCTCTTTCTGCTATATGTTTCTGCTTTAGTAAACATGCAGGTGAATTTTCAAATGAAGAAGTTAAAGTTCTCGCTCGCATGAGTCACTCAAGTTTGTCCAGAATTTGTCCGCGATAAGAATTTTATAGCTTTTAACTATTAGATTATTAAATAATTATTAAATTTAACATTTGATGGCTGGGCAAATTAAATTAGGTCGGGGGCAATTTTTTCAGCCATGGTAATATAAAAGCCCACTCTTGATTAAAAAGTTATAAACAATCAAAGTTGAGTGAGTCCAATTTTATTTTATTTTTATTTTTACTGAAAAAACTAAAGCTGGGCAAAATAAAAGAATAACGTAGGCTTGCTGCGCAAATTAAAAACCATCGACTAGTATTTTTATAAATTAAAATCCAGCAAAGTCGCAGGCTGGGCCGGGGGGGGTGTTATGCCCTACCTCGTCACAGGGTGCTACAGACCTCAAAGCCCCCTCTTCTACCGATTCAATTTTGCCTGGGATCCCGTCGGTATTGCCAGCCTGTAGTAACAGGCCGGTCGCCCGAACGGTATCGCCATCGCTACCTTTTTGATTTGAGCTAGGGAGCCCGATCTGTTGTGATACATTTTCATCATTACTATTATTTTTATTCATTTCATTAGGGTGGGTGGTGGCAGAGGGAAATGCAAAGTGTATTGTGGTCGGAGGTCAGGCTGTCGCTCAGTAGCCGGTGATGCAGCCCGTGTTCTCATCCAGGTGCCCGCCGCGCCCGGCAGTGGCCTTGGCAGAGCCCCCCCCCCCCCTCCCCCAGCACAGCATGGCCCTATGTGGTCGCCATCCAGCACTACTATAATATTTTAGAGAAAATCATATTCAAAAAGATTATTACCTTTTTTATTTTCGATACTTGAAATTTAGAATACACTATCCTTTTTAATTTTTATCGTTAGGATAGTTATTGAAATATAGACTAGAGACAATATATATAAAAAGTAGAGTTAACTTGAAAAAGTTAACTACTTACGTATTATGGTTATCGAATAAATAAGCCAAGAGAAAGACAGTAGCCAGCTAAATCCAGTTGGTTGATATTTAGTCAACGTAGTGTGCCTTGTCAAATATCCTAGTCATTAACTCGTTCATGAATCTTGAGTGTTCCATGGAGTGTCAATCAATCACATAGCAGGTTATCTATACAATTTAAATAGGACATAAGAAATTTATAGAAATATATCAAAACATCCAATTTTCTGAGATAGAAAGGTATTTTATATTTTGGGTTACACTTTCAAACCTAGAATAAATTGAATAATAAAGAGAAATTGAAGTGACATAGTTGGTGTCTTATATTTTTTTTAAAGTTATTCAATCCAAAGAATACAAAGAGACATTGATTGTTTACTTATTTTGGCCAGAGTCTTGTTAAAGGCCGTCAATTCATTTTCAACCTACCAATCCTAATACCTCTTTATTAGAAAAATAAAAATTTTGTAAGAATAAATATTAAAATAAGTATCTCATAAATAACGTTTAATTGTTTATGCCACTTTTACTTGTGAGATTATAAGTAAGAACATCAGCACTTTTCAATTATTAGTAAATTTGGTGTATAATATTGACATTTTAAAAACTTATCTTGGCATATTAAAATAAAATTATAAATAATAATAAATGAAAATTTAAATCAGATATTCAATTTGACGTAAAACTTTTAACTTGAATCAACTCACATTGTTGTTCTGCTAACGTAACACTTGAAATTATTTATAAGAGTAGCATTTAACATTCCAGCATATTATTTAGCGTCCTAACTGCTTTAAAATTGTCCTGTAGATTTGATAAACAATTATCATCCAGAGGAATAGAATTCCTAGTGATAATTTGACGCATCCTGGGCTTGAGCAGTCACCTTTTAGCCATATAACTTGTGTTATTTATAAGAATAAAAGAATTTTGCGTATAATCATTATTGCTATTATCAAAATCATTAAATATCTTAGTGTATGTAAGACGCTAATAAAAAACAAATTGAAACAAATATTACTAAGTAAATGTCTATAGAACATTTGATGATAATTTCAGTCGCTCTTATCACTTTGCGTATAAAACTTTTATAAAAATCTCTTTAACACATGCATTTAGAGAAGTAAATTTAACAACACACACTTTGTATGAATACAATTTATATGCTCGCAACAAATTGGAATAAAATAAGGCTCGCCTCCAGAATGTAGTATTTTTCCTATTTTTATCCTTGCCAACATTTGCATATACCGGAAAAATAAATTATATTGATTAGATAAATATCTTTTGATTCTGATAAAAAATACTATACGAACAATAAATAATAAAGAAACTTAAAGTAAATCAGTCGATCAACCAACTTGACTCCGGTTAATAGGTTATGATGTTTTTTTCTCTTAGCATACATTACATTCTGAAAAATAAATATCACACAAAGTAAGGCTTCTTATTTTATTACGTAGTGAATAAGTAGAGTAAATAAAAAGAAAATACATATCTGAATCACTGGAAACGACTTGTAAACCCAATTCCTATTTTTACTACGAGAAGCTATAGTAGCGTCGGCAGCTGTCAATCACAAGAGAGATTGTACATGAGCGCTGGCGCTGTCTGATTCCTACATTCCAATCTTAAAACTCGTTGAAATAAGTAGATATATTGCTTCTCATCATTGCTGTATACTCCTCGGATGATATGCTCCAAAATGAAATTATCAAAAATGCTGGGTTATCAGGAAAAACAGTAGCAATAGAGTAAGTAAATTACAAAAGTTGTTAATATTAATTAATATTTTTCATTTTTTTCATTTTTTTCTCATATATTCGTAAGTTGCACGTTTATTTACAGTGTATAATGGTTCACAAAGTCCTTGTACCCGAGGCCGACTACACTCTGCTAGCTGGAAAACAAAAGTGATTCAGAGCATTAACTATTTGTCGAGAAATTCGATTCTCTTGACTCTGCAAAAGCTCGAGGTTGAACGACTTGATGCTCGCCCTTGATTCACGTGGCTTTTGGGTGGAGGAGTCATTCGTGGTTTGTGTTTATACTCAAAGGTTTGTGTTATTCAGGTTTTCCTGCTTCAACATTGCTGTTGTGCACAATGTCAAAGTACCATCATGGATGCACTGGCTCTGGCACTACAATGCCACGAACTTGGTAGTTGACATTGTCTTAGGTAAGCTCACATTAAGTAATACAAAAAGTTTGTTTAATGTTTGAATCTAATTATATTGATCATAAAATCTTATTCTAACAAATTTAAGGCAGTTGAATACAATAGCAATTAAAGCCATTAGAAGTGGAGTATCATCATCATTGGTTCTAATATGTGTAGCTTGTGCTTTGCTCAACAAGCGCTCAGAGGTACATGCTCAACTCGGGTCTTTCATTTTAGATATGAAATATAAAATTGTAATACCTCGATCATTTCAGATTATCATACTGGAAAATTCCAATATCTACATCGAGATCAGGCTCTCTAATAACAGAATTTTTCCCTGTCAGAAGTTTCTGACCCTCGACTATAAGGTCAATTTCTTTGAAAGTACGATGTGATATCCAAGAAAATAAATTTGAAATATTTGTTGCAGCTGGAGGATTTAAATTCGGACCAAGGATCCTCGACGGTGTCCCAAGTCACCATGACCACTGAATGCAGAAATAAGCAATCGAGACCCTATCTATTACTGGGCAGCTTAGAATAAAATTTCAGTATTCAGCCTGGCAGTTACCGATGCAAGTCTGGGAAATATGATACACTTCCATTCTTTCCAGAATTCTGCTTTAGTAGTTCACTATATCTCGGGTAATCTCATATTAATAAATATAAGAAGTTTGTTTAACGTTAGAATCCAACTATATTGACTATAATACCTTTTTCTAACAGATTTGAGGCGGTGTATTCTATGAATATTTTATGGATGGATGTATTATGGCGGTGTATTATGGATGGATGTATTACGGTGGTATATTATGGATTACAATAAGACCATGAATTTATATCTGGAAGTTCTTTATAGAGCTATTACGTAGAATGAGATCATGAATTATAGATACTTATAATTTATTGTAAATTATCACAATAGTCAAAATAAGTTCGTAAAACAATTTATAATAAATTAATACAATAAAAAATTACAAAGTTTTTAAATTAATGCGCCATTAACATGAATATAAAAATTTTTGTACAGTTTATTGTACGAATGTTTGTTAATTATGTTATAACTAATGTTATATATTTGCTCATATCGAAGAGGTGTTTTTATAGAATTTGTGATTTTAGTTACTTCATCTTCAATTTCTTCACGAAATATGTTTGCGATATTAAAAGCAGGTGGGCATAAAATGGCATATACATCTTTTGTTTGCGAAACCAGTTATGGGTAGTTTTGTTATTATTTTCTGCATTAAAATCTTGAATAATTGAAATTTTTTCATAGTCAATTGGATTATATCCTAATCGAATTTGAAAATATAAGTATATCAAATACGTCTTATAACTCTCCTCTAAATTATCATACACGTCAACAATCATAATTTTTTCATTTAGATAATCTATCCACCAGCTTGTTATTCCAGAATATTGGTGTTTTTGCAGTTTTAAATGAGACACCCATACTTTGAGATATTTAGAATTATTGGATTGTATTACATTTTAAAAGCCAAAAATTATTCTTTAGTTTAAATGTGTACTATTGAAATGTAAATTAAATTCATACAAACATTCAAATTTTACATTGCCTGTCAAGCCGTGCTGTGTAGAATCAAACATTTTCATGTAGCTTATCTCTGAGCTTAGCTCATCTTCACTTGTATGAATCTGGAAGAAATTAAAAGTAGATACAATATTATTTTATTAAATACCACAATCGTTATAATTATTGATTCTTAAATAGTTGAATATGTTTTAGTATATCTGAACTGCACTGACATTTATATTCATTAGATACTTTCTTCAAACCTTCTTTTATCATAGGCATACATTTATCGCTTGGATAATTTGAACTCTCAGATTTATTTAATAACTTCATCATTTTACACGTATTTTCTTTAGCAGCTATTTGATTAACATCACAGCTGTCATTGTGTCCTTTTTTCTTAAATTTTTGCCCATTTTCATGAGAAATTGATGTTGTACTTTGTGTATTGTTCGCAATTGATGATAACATTGTAGAATGTTGTACATACGGAATTAAAAACTGTAAAACATTGTACCAAGTCCATGATGACTCAAAATTGTGAGCCCCTGAGTCTGATAAGATGTAATGATTTACTCGCTTGTGCTCTTCAACGAATTTCGTTTTGAGATAATCCCACTTTCTCATCAATTATTGTGTTTTGTAAATAAAAAATTGTTTTTTTTTATAGAAATTAGGCTTTATATGATATCTTATTATACATAATGAAGCAAGATAAAAAAAATTGATTTTATACCTTTATAATTATCTTCATAAACTTGGAAAATTGATGCCTGTCGTCGCTCGTTCTTTTGCGATCGTCTTTTGTTTTTACCACTACGATTTCTTGCTCAGAGCGACGCCCCATGGGACTTTTTAACTAATCTAGGCATTATTATTGCGTTGTTATTATTCATACAAATATTTTATCCCATTTATTTTTGTATTTTAGTATTGTAGTATGACAAACAATATTAACAAGACAAATAAAATAAAAGAAACATCAGCAGACGAAAGATGAATTGATAATTATGATGATTGAGAATTCGGAGGGTATATATAATAAACAACATAGAGATTATGGTAAAATTGCTATTAAAAATAAGATTTATAAAGAAATGGCTGAGTTTCTGAATATTAAACTCAATTCAACATTGACGGGTATGTACATAAAAAATTTTATAGGTACATATAATACAAATATTGCATCAAAATTAGTCATGTTACTATATATTTTATGTACCATTATTTATATAATTATTGTTACAGCTGAAGAGGTTAAGAAAAGATGGGAAACCATACGAAAAAGTTTTGCATCTGCTTGTTGACAAAATAGGACAATTTATATTTATTTTGAAAAACTAAGTTTCTTAAAAAAATATCTAACTTTGAAAGCAGATTATATAATGGCAAAGAAAAATATACAGAAAATGAAAATGTACCACCTTTTTCATTCAGGACATAACAAGTTCAAAAGTCAAATCTACTTGAAAGAGAATCCAGAGAGAAGACACTTAAAAATAAAATGCCACAAAACATGTCAAATATATTTAATAAATATCCACAAATAAGTGCAGTTTCTCCTCCTATTGATAAAACTGCCAAAGAAAAATTAATGAACTCGATGTACTGGAGAAAGACGTTATTGATGTTGCCCAGCACACTATTCAATCTATTAAAAAAATAGAAGAAGAAGAAGATTGCTATGAAATGGCAATTAAAGAAAGCTTGCGAATTGCTGAAATAAAGTGCTGAATTGTGTTACAGGAATACTCGACATTCTGCTAAAGTATCAGAACCAGACATAAATACATGTATAATAATTTGTTTAATTGATTTAATGATCAATAAATATAACATTAAAAACCATTACAAAAAATATTTATTTTTTGAAACAAATTAATCAATTCATAGCATAAGAATCTCAATGTAAGAACCTCAGAAAGAATTGCTTTCTTCTTTTAATAATACTATTTTAAATGATCTACTTCCAACTTTTCTTTAATATCCATATACACACCAGTAATATTTTTAGATTAATATGAAATGCATGGAAAATTATGTCCAAGATATACTATAATAAGGCAATTAAGTATTTATTATAGGTAATCACAAACATTTGGTAATTTGCAAAGACTTCGTTGCTTAGATATTTTACATGCATTATAAAATCTAAACAAATGTAAAGTTTAGTATAACTTCAAAAGTATGCTTTTTTAAGTCATTTTCAAATAATGTACAGTTTAATAAAAAATGTAATGAAACTCCATAATCTATCAAACATCAATAATAACTAGTTTATTTGGGGCCTGCGGCGGCTCAGTCGGTAGAGTGTCGGATTCCCACGCCGGTGACCCGGGTTCGAATCCTAGTCTCTGCCGATTGATACAAGCACCTCTGTAAAAATTACATGTGCTTTGTTTACAAACACACCGCAGACCCCCGTCGTCGATTAGCACCACATGGGAGCATAAACATGGCGACGTTAAAAAAAAAAAAAAAAAAAAAACTAGTTTATTTATTATGTATAGTAATACAAAATTTTGGTATAAAAATCTTATGAAGTTACAGCTTTGCCATACTTTTAAAATATACTAATGGAATAGCGAGAGCTGCATCAATATGTAGAGTTCTTGATCCCATCACTGTTACAGTAATGAGCTTAATAGACAACGTTGACAATGTCTAATAGTAAAGGTAGTTATCAGGAAATCTGAAATAAGAGGTCAATATACTCGTACTGTGAGTAAAGCATGCTAACAGCAATATAGGCACCAGACTTTTATACTTAGATACTGAAGTATTAAGCTGTTTACTATGTTATATTTTGATAAGATAAATTATATTAATTAAACTATATTAATTTTTTTCAAAATTTATTACCAAAGCACGGCAGCTGTCCGCAGCATTGGTGGAAGCGAAGGTCTTCTACTTGTTTTAGTTAACCTCGTTCTGAGTAGATTGTATAAATCATTAAATTGATTTAAATCCATTTTTACGCATTTATAAAATTCTTCATGATCTGTTAAAGCAAAATACTGAAATATTGTATTGAAAGCACAAAATTGATTTCTTCAGATTACTGTTAAGTAAGGTCGAACACATCACCTTCTTACTAATTTCCTTTTTTTCTTAATCTTTTTTAGAAGCATTAAAAGATTCAGTAAATTTGTAGTTTTTTGTAATATTAGTATTTTTTTATTTACGCTTGACATTCTCACATTATTTATAGATTGTTTATAGATTCTGACTAGACGTGATTCTAGAATAAGTTAATCACATCGTTTACTCATCTCCAAATTACCGTAGAATAGTTATAGAGTACTATTCGCCTTATTTGTTTTGAAACTGAACAAGCCATAGGAATAATGGTATTACATGGTTATGAGCTGCGTTGCGTCGGCATCGAGCTGCGCCGCGCTGCGCTGCGCTGCGCAGCGCTTATGTACAATCTCCCCAAGGCGAGCACACTGAGCGTCGCTGGAACGCCGCGAACAAAGCCATACACTAATGGCCGCGCCGCAGTGAGCGAGGTTTAGACGCGCGCAGTCGGTAACTTACGTACCGCCACCATAGTTACGGAAAAACAGAATCTCGTACGTTGATCATTTAGAATAGGGGAATAAAAGGATTTGAATACTTTCTGTTATAATAATAACCTTTCAAATATTAATATGAAATAAGTTTAATAAAAATAACATATTTTTAAATAATTGTGATTATATTGTTGAGGTAGTTTTCCCAATGCCCTGCATGTATGTATGTGTGTGTGTGTATGCTTGTGTGAGCCCGAACGCTGGGGAAGCGAACTAGCGCCCTCCGACAAGACAGCGGTCTTGTCGCGTACCTGCTGCCTCCGATCTAGCAGAACCCGACTCAACGTGCGAGCAAGCACACGCAGTCGCAGCTTACCCTCGAGTATTATCTCCTAGTTATCAGTAATTGTAGCTTTAGAATAAATTAATATCTTTCTCTAGAAACTGTCTTAAGTGATTTCACAACCTCATCCAACAGGTTATGGGCCCAGGTTCGCCTTGACAAGTGGAAGAGAAAGTAAGTGTAACGTGCGGTCCAACGGTCAAACATGACGAGCGAAATCTCGGCACGCCATATCGAAAAGTTCGACGGCACGAACTATCAATCGTGGCGTTTTCAACTAAGAACGCTATTCATAGCGACGGACGTCCACGAAGTGGTGACGGGCTCGCGTCCGCGACCAGGAGACGAGGACAATGCCGTTCTGAAAGCATGGATTAAGGACGACGCGAAGGCGCAATTCCTCATATCCTCGTCGATCGACCGCTCGCAACATCAGCACGTACAGTCATGCGAGTCAGCCAAGGCAATGTGGGACACGCTAGCCACAATACACGACAAGAAGTCCGCGACTCACAAATTACTCCTGACTCAGTGCTTTCACGAGTACAGGATGGAGCCGACGGACAGTGTAGCCGGGCACGTCTCAAAGATCAAAAACATGGCGCAGCAACTTCTAGACGTGGGCGAAAATTTACCTGACTTACTAGTCAAGGCAAAAATACTGGCCAGTCTACCCTCGAAATTCAGGAATTTTAGAAGTGCGTGGAGCAGTGTTGATCCGGACCGGCAGACGATTGAGTACCTGCAAGAAAGATTACTGGAGGAAGAAACATATCTGGAAGGGGAAGAAGCAAGAAGCGCTCTCGCAGCAATAGCGAAGGACAATTCGGGACATAACACTGGAGGTAACAAATACAAAGGAAGCAAGAAGCCTCAGCGGAGCAAAAGTGATGTTGTGTGCTATCGCTGTAGTGAGAAAGGTCACTTTGCTCGACAGTGCCCCCATCGCAATCATAATAACGAACCAGGTACGTCAAGGTCGTCGAAAGATTACGCCTTAGCGGTTACTCAGTCGGAGTATATGGAAAGCGCGGGAAAGCTCAAGAACATGCTGCCCTCTGACGATCAAGTCAAGAAGTTACTCAGTGTCGATACTGCAGAAGTCTGGCTGACCGACAGTGGGGCGTCAGCTCACATGACAAACCGGAGAGACTGGTTCTCGAATTACCGTCCGAGACGTGATGGCAGCACAGTAATTCTCGGCGACAGCAGTGAATGTGAGGTTACGGGCGAAGGCACTGTAACTGTCGAGAGACTTGTTGACAACAAGTGGGTCGAAGGGAGCATTGAAAACGTGCTTCATGTGCCGCAACTAGGCAAAAATCTGCTCTCAGTTGGAGTGTGTCTCAAAAAGAAATTCAAGGTGACTGTTGAAGACAGATACGTGCTGTTCTGCAAAGAAGGAGAGGTGATCGCATCAGGCATGATGCAAGACAACAACGTCTTCTGGATGTTTCTGAGAGTGCCACGGAAGGCAAAAGAAACTTCAGCGAATGTCACCACCACCAGTCTTCAGTGCTTGCACGAAAAACTTGGTCATCTCAACGCTCGAGCAGTGAAGCGGCTGGTTGACCAAGGGTTGGTGTCAGGAGTGAAGCTGGATGATAGGAGCAGCTTTTTCTGTGAACCGTGCCAACTCGGAAAAGCTCACAGGCTAATCTTCAACAAAAGGAAGGTGGACAAGAGCACGAAACCTGGAGAAATCGTGCACAGTGATGTGTGTGGTCCAAATCCCGAGAAGTCACTGGGAGGGGCACGGTATTTTGTCACGTTCACTGATGAGGCAACCAGCTACCGGTATGTGTACTTTCTTAAACACAAGTCAGACGTGTTTGACAGATTCAGAGAGTACGAGAGAGCTGTTGCCAACAAGTTCGGAGTGAAAATCAAAGCTCTGAGGTCAGACAATGGCACAGAATACTGCAACTCGAGAATGGCAGACTACATGAAGGATTTGGGAATCCAGTTGCAAACCACAGCTCCATACACACCAGAACAAAATGGCAAGGCTGAAAGAAGCAACCGCACCATCAACGAGTGTGCTCGTACCATGCTTCTAGCTTCAGGCCTGCCAAGTTCACTGTGGGCGGAAGCTGTGAACTGTGCAGTGTATCTGCTGAACAGAGTCACAGTAAGTGACGAATGTGGAGGCAAAACAGCGTTTGAACTGTGGACCAGGAAGAAACCTAACCTCCAACGTTTGAGAAAGTTCGGATCAGAGGCATACACTCACATTCCCAAAATGTTTACCTCTAAGTATGATGCAAGAGCGAAGAAGACCCATCTGGTGGGATACGAGAAGGACTCCTGCAACTACAGAGTATACGACAGCATCACTAGAAAGGTGACTGTATCAAGAAACGTCGTATTTTCAAGTAACGACAGAGTTCCCGTGGATGTCAGCTACCAGGAAGAACCTGCAGAGTACTGCATTATACAGCGAGAGGTAGGACCAGAGGAAAAGGGAGAGGATCCAGCTGTGCGAGGGGTAGCTGTGGACCAACAGCCGAAAGCCAACAAGGGAGAACAAGGTCTACCTGCTGTGGCGGAGCCACAAGCATCAGCACCTGTACAACCACCAGATATACAGCCTGCGCAGCCACCTGTTCAACAGCCTCGGACTCCCAACCTCAGAGATCGAACCAAAATCAAACTTCCTCAAAGGTATGCTCTTATGTAGCAGAAATAAAGGTACTTATTGATTTTAGGGAAGCATCCATGTGCGCAGAATCAGCAGAATGGTCGAAGGCCATAACCGAGGAGCTTGATGCTCACGAGAGAAATGCCACCTGGACTGTCATACCCAGGGACCCATCGAAGGTGGCCATAAAGTCAAAATGGGTGTTCAAGGTGAGCAGCATTAATGACAAGCCCAGATTCAAAGCCCGACTGTGTGCCAAGGGCTTTATGCAGAAGGAAGGGCAGGATTATACTGAGACTTTCTCACCAGTAGTCCGGTATGATTTCCTGAGGCTACTGCTCGCAATGGCAACGCAAGACAATCTGGACATGGTGACATTTGATGTTCGGACTGCATTTCTGTATGGGCATCTAGCAGAAGAAATCCACATGGAGCTACCAGAAGGTGTCAAGACTGAAGTAGATACGAATGTAGTTTGTAAATTAAATAAGTCTTTATACGGGTTAAAACAAGCACCGCGCTGCTGGAATAATCGGTTCAAAGATTTTTTATCTAAATTTAGATTTAAGGAATGTAAAGCGGATAGCTGTGTATTTGTTGGGATTATCGAATCTCATACTGTTGATCTAGGCTTGTTTGTAGATGACGGTCTATTGATCTGCGAATCAGTTGTAATTATAAGAATTATTCTAGAGTCTCTGAAAAACGAATTTGAAATTACCATTGGTGATGCTAGTCGGTTTGTGGGGATTCAGATAAATCGCGATCGAAGTAGAAACACCTTACATTTATCGCAAGGTGATTATGTTATGCAAATATTGGCAAAATTTGGCATGAGTAATGCAAAGCCCGTAGTAGTACCAGCTGATCCACAAACTGTACTTCATCCAGTTGAGAGTGATGACGAGTGTATAAATGATGTTCCATACAGAGAAGCAGTAGGCTCTCTGATGTATCTTTCTGTAACTACTCGACCGGATATCGCGTTCGCGGTAAATGGAGTAAGCAAGTTCTTGAATAAGCACAATAGAGCTCACTGGCAAGCCGTGAAGCGAATTTTCTCGTATAGGCATTGTATATAAAAAGTGTTCGTCGAATGGCCTGTCTCCGATCGGTTATTCTGATGCAGATTTCGCGAACGATATTGAAACGCGTCGCTCGGTGACAGGGTACGTATTCATGCTGTCTGAAGGGGCGATTACGTGGTCGTCGCAGCGACAAAAATTAGTCACACTTAGCACGACTGAAGCTGAATATGTGGCAGCGGCCACAGCTGCTAAGGAGCTAGTGTGGGTGCGAAAATTGTTAAGCGATATCAAATGCCCATGTGCTTTGGCCACTTGTCTGTATGTAGATAATCAAAGTGCAATCAAGCTGTCCAAAAATTCTGAGTTTCACAAGAGGACAAAGCACATTGACATTAGATACCATTTTCTGCGGGAAAAACAAGAGTCTGGAGAACTATCAGTGCAATTTGTTTCGACTGATCTGCAAAAAGCAGACATGTTCACCAAAGCTTTACCGCGTGATAGGTTTAAAATGTTATGCAACGAGATAGGCGTGGTTGCATTCGAAGACATATGTTAAATATGTTAGCATTAGGGAAAAGGCGGAAGTGTTGAGGTAGTTTTCCCAATGCCCTGCATGTATGTATGTGTGTGTGTATGCTTGCGTGAGCCCTAACGCTGGGGAAGCGAACTAGCGCCCTCCGACAAGACAGCGGTCTTGTCGCGTACCTGCTGCCTCCGATCTAGCAGAACCCGACTCAACGTGCGAGCAAGCACACGCAGTCGCAGCTTACCCTCGAGTATTATCTCCTAGTTATCAGTAATTGTAGCTTTAGAATAAATTAATATCTTTCTCTAGAAACTGTCTTAAGTGATTTCACAACCTCATCCAACATATATATATATATATATATATATATATATATATATATATATATATATATATATATATATATATATATATATATATATATATAAATAAATAGATAACCTTTGATTTTTCATATTTTTTTTCTTTTTGGTAGCATTAATCTAAATATTAAATGAGTTTATCAAGCTTAGCTGAAACTCAAACATTTACAAACCATTATACAGCTTGACTTAATTTAGCCTCTGCATTAGCATCAATAAATAAATATTATAGTAAGGTATATTGTTGTCATATTGGTGGCATCTCTACGGGCATAGTGCGTACTATTCAATATAAAAATAAATCCCTTGAATATTTGGAGTTAGCAGAAGATTGTGTTTCCTCTTCTACGTATTACCAACTACCTAGTATATTTTATTCAAGGTTATGTTTAGCAGCGGGAGCCCATTTTTTAAACGATAGTAAAAGCATTATTGATATTGAAAATAAAACATTAATAACGAGAAACGTAATAGCACCTTTAAGACAAAACAACAAATAAAACTTTGAAGTTGAGGTTAGTAGAATCGTCAATATAAATTTCAACAATACTACTTTACCGCCTATAAACATAGTTAACTTTAACAATAAAGAAAATAGCCAATTCTTAATCGATATAGGATCTGAAGGAAATTGATTAAAATCGGATCAGTTCCTGAAACTTGTAAAATAGATTCAACAAATACTATGTGCTTGAAAGGAATACGTGGGGAATTAATATTTACTTTTGGTATTTCATATATAAATATGTATGCATTACGTTTAAAATTTCAGATCATACCTGATAATTTTTCAATGCAGAGCGAAGATATACTAGGAGCTGAATTTTTAAGAACAAGCTAAGGGTATAATAGACTTTGGTACAAAATTTGTCAAAATTGACGACAAATATGCTAAATTGACACCTAGAAAAAAATAGAGATTTTTAAGGTAAATAATAAAAGTAAATCAGAATCTCAACCGCCTGAGAAAATATATAAAGTAGCATATTTAAAGGAATTTTTTGAAAATTTTAATGCTGAACAAGATTTTTATGGAGATAAAGGACTTTGAACTTGAACAAGATAACAATGTTATTAATAAAGCCTTTTTAAATACTTTCTGTATAGAGGATGCTTTGTTATAATATAAAAAGATCGAGAAAATTAAAAATATAGAAACCTTACAGGATGAAATAAAAATTATACAATCTAGATATCAAAGATTAAGGGAAATAATAAATTTCAAGCATTTAAAAAATTCTGTACTTTAACAAGCTAAAAAATTATTAAAACAAGACAAGGGTAGATATTATCTTCCTGTGAATATAAAACAATATCGATTACCTCATGCGTTGAAAGATGAGGTTGATAAACAGGTACAAGATATGCTAAAACAGGGAATAATTAGTCCTTCCAGGTCGCCTTTTTAATAGTAGCCTCTGGGTAGTGTCAAAAGAATGGGGTCCCGATGGAAAACCTAGATGGCTAGTAGTAATAGATTTTAGACCTTTAAATGAAAAAAATTATACCTACGGCGTTCCCTTTGCCAAACATAACAGACATTCTTGATCAGGTCGGAAACGCTGAATATCTCGACGTATTTGATTTTAAAGCCGGATTTTATCAAATACTTATGTATTCCGATGATGCACATAAACCTGCCTTTTCAACAAGTGCGGGACATTTCAAGCTAGAAAGAATGGTGATGGGTTTGCAGAACGCTGGGGCCGAATACCAAAACGCAATGAATATTATATTTGACGGGTTAATAGGAAAGGGAGCATTTGTATATATGGATGATATCGTGATTTATTCAAAACCATTACAGGAACATTTTAAGTTATTTAATGAAGTAATGCGCAGACCAAGAAAGGCTAACTGGTTATTAGAATCCGCTAAATGCGAAATTTTAAAAAGGGAAGTAACATATTTACAACATATATTAACCGGAAATGGCATTCAATCTGATCCTAAAAAGGTAGAAGCCGTAAGGTAATTTCCACGACCTGAAAACGTAAAAAACGTTAGGCAATTTTTAGGTTTAGCAGGGTATTATAGAAAGTTCATTAAGGATTTTCTAAGATTTCAAAACCTTTAACAAGGCTGTTACAAAATAATGAAGTTTTTGATTGGACTGAAAAGGTAAAAGATTCTTTTCAATAATTAAACAATATTTTATGCTCAGCTCCTTTGTTACAATTTCTTGATATGCCAAAACCTTTCCTAATTTCTACAGATGCATCTGGATATGCGGTAGAAGAAATCCTATCGCAAGGATCTCCGAAAGTCTGAGGTGATAAGCCCATCTCTTATACATCTAGAATACTTAGAGGTCCAGAGCTGAAATATGACACTTATTAAAAAGAGGCACTAGCAATGTTACATGCCGTGCCAACTTTTAGACCTTACATATACTGAAGAAAATTTACTATATTTACCAATCACCAACCTTTCGATTGGTTTAAATCAGCAGATTTAAATACAAGAGTACAAAAATGGAGATTTAAGCTCTCTGAATATGATTACACTGTAGTTTATGGGCCGGGTAAGGTTAATTTAAACGCCGATGCTTTGTCGCGAAACCCGGTTGAAACTCAACAAATTAATGTTCTTACTACTCGTAGACAAAAATTATTAAATCAAGCCAAAAATCAACCAAAGCCCTCTAATATTGTTCAAATTGAACGTAATATTTCTGATGCAAAACAAGATGAATCAGCCAAAATAGTACTTGACAATAAATCAAAGAAATCTAGAACTATTCCTGAACAATCTTGTAAAGCCACTAATCCGTTAAAACAAAAGGATACTTTTAAGATAAGTAACTCAAATAGAAAAAGAACCAGAAATAAGAGACAAATTGATGACGCGGAAAGCGAATCGGACGGTGAGGTAGAAGTAAGTATAGCAAAACCGGTAGAGAAATCGAATAAACCGCACAAAAAAGAAATTTCGCAGAATCAACATTAGACCATCTTAGTAATTCAGATTCGGATAAAGCCACAAAAGGTAGCGATAGCTTATTATCTTTTTCTGAGGACAACATAAACGTGCAGTCAAACAATTTTTCAGATTTAAAATCAAAGGGTTTTAATAATTCGACAAATTCTCGGATTATGAGGAAACTATTAGTCAAATACCAAGTAAATCTATGAGAAACACTATTACTGAGACCAAAGAATTACTACGATATCGTAAAGTTAATATATTTTTTTTTAGCTAGTAATGGAGATCCATGTGATAATGGAGCCAAAGAATTAATAGAAAATAATAAAATACCGAGTCAACAATTATTGCAAATTGGCAGTGTTGTAGAAACTAAAAGATTAAACGGTAAATATCTAGTAACTCTATGTATCCGAGATTACCCGATATCTCAAGAAATGATTAAATGTATATGAAACTTTAGTAAAATTACGTGAATTATTACTTATAAAAGTGTAAGTGAAATTAGCATAGCAAAAAGTCATTTTATACAAAATATTACATAGTTAGAAATTTTATAATTAATACAAAAGGTTTTTGGAAATACTAACATTAAGACAATTGTTTGCTTGGGTAACATTAAAATATGTACCAGAAAATAAACGCGAAGACATTTTTCGCGAGTTACATAATTCTGCTATGCGTCATAGAGGCGTATCTAAAACATTTTGTAAAATAAGACAAAATTACTATTGGGAAAATTTGAAACAGGATATACAAAGACGCATTCAGCAATACATTGAATTCCAATTAAAAAATTAGTTAGATTAAAAAAAAAATAACCAATGATACGAGGGTAGTTCAATAAGTCTTTAGAATGACCAACAGATGGCGCGCGAATCGCTCCAAATCATCTGTTTTCAGTCAGCACCACTCCCGACTAGATATATGGTGCAGTCACAGTCCACATCTTCTGAGTTTACGTGTTTTTATAACCAATTGAAAAAAAAAAAATTGCTTGTTAAGAAAAATGGAAAAAAACGAGTTCAGAGCGGTAATTAAACATTTTCATTTAAAGGGTTTAACTCCATATGAGATAAAAAATGAAATGGACTCAGTTCATGGCACATCTGCCCCTGCCTTAGCAACGGTTTATAACTGGGTAAATGAATTTAAGCGTGGTCGTACATCAATAAGTGACGAACCACGTTCAGGAAGGCCCGTAGAAGCAACTACTCCCGAAATCATCAATAAAATCCACGATATGGTGTTGAAGGATAGAAGATTAAAAGTGCGTGAGTTAGCTGAGGCCACAAGGATATCTATAGGTGCAGTTGTTTCAATTCTACATGAAAAATTAGGCATGAAAAAGCTATCGGCAAGATGGGTGCCGCGTTTGCTCTCAGCTGAGAATAAACGCAATAGAGTGGTCGCCTCTGAGGCTCTTTTGGCGCGCATAAGTCGGAATCCTGAGGAATTTTTTCGTCGATTTGTGACTGTGGATGAAACATGGATACACCACTACACTCCTGAGACAAAGGAACAATCCAAACAGTGGATTTCCACAGGCGAACCAGCTCCAAAGAAGGCAAAGACCGTAAAGTCAGCTGGTAAGGTTATGGCTACAGTTTTTTGGGATGCACGTGGAATTATACTTATTGACTACTTTGAAAAGGGTAAAACAATTACTGGTGAGTATTATGCATCATTATTAGAGCAGCTGAAAGAAGAAATTAAAAAAAAAACCACATTTGGCGAGAAAAAAAATTCTCTTTCATCACGACAACGCCCGAGTTCACACATGCTTCGTTTCAATGGCTAAAATTGAAGAACTAAAATTCGAATTGGTCGAACACCCACCGTATTCACCAGATTTAGCCCTCAGTGACTTTTTCTTATTTCCAAACTTGAAAAAATGGCTCGGTGGACAGAGATTTACGGACAACGAAGACGTCATTGCCTCTGTAAGTGTTTATTTTGAGGAACTTCCGAAAACGCACTTTTCTGAAGGATTAAAAAAACTTAAAAAGCGATTGACCAAGTGTATAGAGCTCCAAGAAGATTATGTTGAAAAATAAAAAAAAATTTACCCAAAAAAAATTGTTTTTATACTTTATTCTAAAGACTTATTGAACTACCCTCGTAATAACTAATACTCCTGGTTCAACTTTTGAAAAAATTGTAATGGATAACAAAGGTCCATTACCAATTAGTAGAAATAAGAATGAATACATACTAACCATGCAGGATCAATTATCAAAATTTTTGCCTTGCAGTCCCGTTACCAAACGCATTAGCATCAACTATAGTTTATGCATTTATAAAAAAATGTATTAGTGTATTCGGGGCTTCAAAGATTATTTTGACAGATCAAGGCAGAAACTTTTTAAGTGCTTTGATTCAAAGAATAGCTAAAAGATTTACAATTAAAAGGGTAAAAACAACCGAATTTCATCCGCAATCTATCGGTTCTTTGGAATGCTCGCACCATGCTTTAAGTGAATTTTTAAAACAATATGCCTCTAAAGATTGTGAATGGGATGAATGGGTTGATTTTGCAATGTTAAATTATAATACTGATGTTTAAGAAAGCACTAAATATACACCATTTGAGGTTATATTTGGCCGTCTCGCCAGATTGCCCTCAAATGATCCACTTAAAGAAGGAGACCTCGTGCCCACATATCAAGGATATGTGAAGGAGTTGGTTACTCGTCTCACGGGAATAAAAAAATTAGTTTAAGAAAATTTAGTAATTTCTAAAAATAAATCAAAAAAATATTATGATAAAAATATAAATCCAAAAAACTTTAAAATAGGGGATTATGTCTTTTTATTGAGGGGACCTAAACCTGGTAAATTTGGGGAACATTGCACTGATCCACATAAAATTTTAGAAATTATTGGTAAATTCAATGTTAAAATTCTTGTTAACAAAAAACCGAAAATAGTACATTCAAATAGATTGAGAAGTTTTCATATTGATCATGAGATTAAAATAAAAAATTAAAAGAAAAGGAACTCAAAGGATGAATAATATTCATTTTCTGATTTCAGATGTACGTGATTTTTGTGATTTTAGCTCTCATGCAGACGTCCACTGCATTAATCGGGTGCGACTGCGGGGCAAGATATTTGAATATTACGACATTATTAGTATTAGATGTAAGACTTTGTGAAATACCTCCGAGTATAGTTAACGTTTCAAATCAATACATATAATTATTACAGATTAATGAATATTTAAATACTACAGTTATACAATGTAAAATAGTTTTACATAGGACAATACTATATTGCAGAATGCATTCCCATGTCTCTACAGATAGACACAGAATAAGCGAGTACGTTTATGACGTAATTCATTAAAGTTGCGATGAAATGTTCCATACGAGAATACTTAAATTAGGCGACAATCATATTATTAGTTGAATTAAGGTTAATCATACGATACCTCATCCAATAGTATTTGCTGGTTATATTAATAGTGAAGGTAGTTATAACGGAGCCGCATATGCCAATCCTTACGGATCATCTATAACTGTAATTGTTCAAGAGACAGTAAAAATAACTGCTCAAGAACAAGAAGCTCAAATACATTTAAATAATAATAAAATTCACTAGTGCTCCGATACAATGTGCCGATTATCCGAAGGTACATGTATTGATATGGAGAGAGGATATACCTTCTGGGACATTATTCTAAGAGATAAAAGATTCAAGTTATTCTCGTGACCAAACAGTAGACTCATTGTCCACTCAAGACGTTACATTCACCTTAGCTCTTAAGTCAAGGGAATCAGTATGCGGATATACAGTCCTACGTACAGAACACCCTAAGTTAGTTATATTCGAAACTATTAAAGGTGAATCGTTCGCTAATAGGGATAAGATTTCAATTGGTAACTTAGATATATTTGCTTATGTTAATTCAAAATTTGTATATGTAGAAAAACATGTAAAAAGTCAAATGAAACAATTGTATCAAGACGCATTGATGCAGAGATGCAAACTTGAGCGTCAAACTCTTAAAAATGCTCTCGCCTTTGCAACACAAGCGCCGGATCAATTCGCGTATAATTTAATGAAAGGTCAAGGTTATATGGGAGTAACTGCAGGAGAGGTAGTGTATGTAATCAAATGAATACCAGTGGAGGTAAAAATAGAACTTGGAGCAGAATGGTTTGCTGAGTTACAAGTAACTAGGAGAAATGTAACTAATTTCTTAACAACTAGAACGCATATCTTAAAGTGTAAAGGTACACAAATAACTTGCAATCGCGTGTTACCTGAATATTATCAACTAGTGGATGAATGGTACAAAACTTTACCAACTCCTACGGAACCTACGGCTCCCATTATGATAGAATCATTAAAAAAGCCAACCTGGAAATATATAGATCCAGCATCGCTAGCTACGAGTGGTATTTAAAATCAGTAGAAAAATCTGTCATACTTAACGATGTCGCCAGAGAAATGCACGGACATCCAATTAGTGACAAAGAAGGAAGTATTATTAGATTAGTAAACGAAGATGCGATGGAAATGATTGTATAAGGAACATGGGAAAAAATGTGGGAAAAATTTCTCACATTTGGTACAGCCAGTGCCGGTATTTCAACCATCATTATGATTATCCAAGGCTTAAAAATGATAATAGAATTTTACATAAATTGATATATATTACACCAAATCTATGGGTGGTCCATCCATCTAGTAGGGGCAGTATGGAATACATTAGCATATTTCTTGATGCATGCAAATAAATCTGAAGAATCTCAACGGAATCATCAATAAAAATACAATAAAACTCAAGAACAAACCATTGAACAAGTTACTTTAGAAGAACAAGAACCACTCCAAGGTACGTCAAATTCATCTACTGTACAGAGAAAAGACCAAACATTTTTGAAACTAGTTTAGTTGAATTACACATCATATCTTCTGATACTGCTGTTATAAAAATGAGAGCATTAGTAAGAGTAAAGAAGTCGAGATGAATAAGAAACAAGAAGACGAGATGAGCAAGAGTGAAGACAATGTTTGAATCTGACAACAAAAACTTTTACTGACGCTATTGTGGAAACGCTTTAAACCTGCACTCGTACACTGGTGGAGGGTGAGTGTGAGGTACCGTAAGGCCCGGCCATGTGTTTAGCATCCAACCCGGTCGAGTGCCGAACGTCGTAATAAGCACGGATTTAGAGCAGCCTCTTTCCGAGAGGACAAACACAAAAATTTAGTGCTAGTCACATCACGCCAAGCGAACAACGGATTACAGTAGTCTACTAATATAGAATAAGATAACAATATTAATAATTATCTAACATATATATAAGTAGCTAATCACGTTGCGCATAGCCAATTTAGTGCTTGACACTTCAGGCGAAGCGAACAACGGATTAGAGTAGCCAACTAAACAAGTATCATTAATAGTTTATGCATTGCAAAATAAGCGGCCTTGTCATTTCACGCCAAGCTAAACTAATTAAATAACAAAATATCACCAGTAGTTTATGCATAGCGAAATAAGTGGTCTTGCCATTCCACGCCAAGCTAAACTAATATTTATAAAAATAATATAAGAAAGTTCTCGCCGAACGGAATTACCGTTCGTTGTTCACGCTAAGCAAGAACAGTTCTTTTCAATATACATATACATTATACAAATTCATTTGATTCATAAGAATTAACTACTGGGAAATTGGTACATTAACCGATAGAACCCCATTCTTGGAATACGAATAATTAACGGGGATAGAACCTTTACTAACAATCGTGCAAATTTAAAACCTTTCTGGGAAATTCAGACATACCGTTCGGAAAGTTAACACGATATCGATACCCGACTATAGTACGAAAGTATAGGCCGAAAATAACGCGTCATTAATTCTACTAGTTTAGAATCATTTCATATCGATTGTGGCTCGGACGTCACAACGATGTCCAGGTGATCAGGGTGACCCCCAGGTTGGCGAGATATAGTCTACTGGGAGGTGAACTAGATGTTATAGTTGCAGATTAAAAAATATTAGTCACTTCCTGTAGACGATGTCCAGGTGGTCAGGGTGACCTCCAGGTTAACGAGATATCGGCTATGGGGAAGTGCACTGGCTGCTATAGGTCCCGACACAAAAGTATTAATCACTACCTGTAGATCATGTTCAGGTGGTCAGGGTGACCTGCAGGTCGGCAAAATATCGATTACCGGGAAGTGCACTTAGTGGTGTAGTTACAGATTGAAAAATATGTGTCACTTACTGTAAACAATGTCCAAATACTCAGGGTGACCTCCAGGTTGATGAGACAACGTCTACAGGGACGTGCACTGGATGTTATAGATGCAGATTCAAAAATATTAGTCGTTGCCTGAAGACGATGTAATATCCTACTTATCTTAGATATAATTATAAATTCATATTGTACTCGTATTTACACGTAGAAAAGCACACCATTTTGAAAACTTTTACTAACGCTATTGTGGAAACGCTTTAAGTCTGCACTCATACGTTGCAGGAAGGGTGAGCGTGGGGTACCGTGAGGTTGATTCTATCCATAAGATATAGCATTAATTTTATAAGTACATTGTTTATACATTATATTATCTTTACTATTATAATACCTTATTTTATAAAGACGTAATCATGTAAACTATATTCTATGATATTCTACGTACAAATGCATTATATTACTATAATAGTTACAACAAAGATTCATATAATTCATTCTTGTAAGTTGCTTTTTAGTTACGAATTTTATTCTACAAACAAGCATTTATATTTAAATCTAATTTTGTTATATTACTTTAGAACTGTAATTTTTAGTATTTTAATATTAATTGACTGATTTAAGTGTGTAAAATATGTGAAATAAGATTGTAACCTTTTATATACTATGAAATATCCACGAGTTTATAATATTTTATATTACGTTTAGTTTACGTTAATTTTAAAACTATAGTTCCAAGATAACTACAGAGTAAATACATATTTTTGCATAACTACTGTAAAATCTAAGCTACTAATGACAAAGTAAAGTAGAATAAATGTTTGTCTAATCTGTAATTAGTTGATTAAGAGCGAAAGAACGAATGATCCAATAAAAAACTTCGATTTTCATGCGGCGAAGAAAACGTCTACCCACTATCGGATCTCTCTGTCTAGCACACAGGGCATGGGAGGAAAAGCTTGTGTGTGTGTGTCTGTGTTGATACAGCGCCTTTCTTCCGTCGCTGTCTCAGGGTGTAAAAAGCTTCAGGTCCAGGCGACAAGTAGAATTTGCTCACTCTGTAATCTCATAGAGAAATAAGTGCTTGCAACTTCACGCCAAGAGTACAGGAGCAAACTGCACCATATAGATAACGATTTTAGACTCTAAATTTCATTTATAAATTTACAAATCTGTAGGCCAAAAGAGCCACATTGTATTACCATTTGAATTTCGAGTAATAAATAAAAAGTAAGAACAAATACTTTATTTTCAACACTACCTATATCTAAATATATTATATATATAATTATATAAAAAATTAATTTGATTCAATATTAAAAAGGAATATTTTCAATTTATAATCACATCTTGTAATACCCATGAGGTAGTACAAGATTCATCCTTATATAAAGAAATCAAAACAAATTATACTAACAAAACGTCCTATACTACCAAAGCTAAACAAAGGATAGTAATTGTCAAATCAATAAATGTATAAAAAATATATTAAAGTAAAATCGGAATATAAAAATATATACTATATACTAATAAAAATATAATTGTATAATGTCGTTGCGCATAGCGAACTAAGTGCTTGTCTTTTCGCGCCAAGAGAACACAACAAATTAACAATATATTAAATAATTATAATAACCTAACATATATATACGTAGCTAATCTCGTTGCGCATAGCGAATTAAGTACTTGTCACTTTACGCCAAACGAACAACAGATTAGAGTAGCCTACTAATATAGCATAAAATAATAATAATAATAATAATAATTATTTAACACACACACATATATATATATATATATATATATATATATATATACGAGGGTAGTTCAATAAGTCTTTAGCATAAAGTATAAAAACAATTTTTTTTGGGTAAATTTTTTTTTATTTTTCAACATAATCTCCTTGGAGCTCTATACACTTGGTCAATCGCTTTTTAAGTTTTTTTAATCCTTCAGAAAAGTGCGTTTTCGGAAGTTCCTCAAAATAAGCACTTACAGAGGCAATGACGTCTTCGTTGTCCGTAAATCTCTGTCCACCGAGCCATTTTTTCAAGTTTGGAAATAAGAAAAAGTCACTGGGGGCTAAATCTGGTGAATAAGGTGGGTGTTCGACCAATTCGAATTTTAGTTCTTCAATTTTAGCCATTGAAACGAAGCATGTGTGAACTCGGGCGTTGTCGTGATGAAAGAGAATTTTTTTTCTCGCCAAATGTGGTCGTTTTTTTTTAATTTCTTCAAGTAATTGTTTTACCCTTTTCCAAGTAGTCAATAAGTATAATTCCACGTGCATCCCAAAAAACTGTAGCCATAACCTTACCAGCTGACTTTACGGTCTTTGCCTTCTTTGGAGCTGGTTCGCCTGTGGAAATCCACTGTTTGGATTGTTCCTTTGTCTCAGGAGTGTAGTGGTGTATCCATGTTTCATCCACAGTCACAAATCGACGAAAAAATTCCTCAGGATTCCGACTTATGCGCGCCAAAAGAGCCTCAGAGGCGACCACTCTATTGCGTTTATTCTCAGCTGAAGGCAAACGCGGCACCCATCTTGCCGATAGCTTTTTCATGCCTAATTTTTCATGTAGAATTGAAACAACTGCACCTATAGATATCCTTGTGGCCTCAGCTAACTCACGCACTTTTAATCTTCTATCCTTCAACACCATATCGTGGATTTTATTGATGATTTCGGGAGTAGTTGCTTCTACGGGCCTTCCTGAACGTGGTTCGTCACTTATTGATGTACGACCACGCTTAAATTCATTTACCCAGTTATAAACCGTTGCTAAGGTAGGAGCAGATGTGCCATGAACTGAGTCCAATTCATTTTTTATCTCATATGGAGTTAAACCCTTTAAATGAAAATGTTTAATTACCGCTCTGAACTCGTTTTTTTCCATTTTTCTTAACAAGCAATTTTTTTTTTCAATTGGTTATAAAAACACGTAAACTCAGAAGATGTGGACTGTGACTGCACCATATATCTAATCGGGAGTGGTGCTGACTGAAAACAGATGATTTGGAGCGATTCGCGCGCCATCTGTTGGTCATTCTAAAGACTTATTGAACTACCCTCGTATATATATATCTAACGTTCCACGTCAACCGGAACACCG
This sequence comes from Gastracanthus pulcherrimus, assembly GCA_949152435.1. Lineage (NCBI taxonomy): Eukaryota > Metazoa > Arthropoda > Insecta > Hymenoptera > Pteromalidae > Gastracanthus > Gastracanthus pulcherrimus. The sequence goes on from OX424574.1 coordinate 115,862,232, forward strand.
CCCTGCCCAAAAATCCTTTCAACGTAAACGTTTTAAAGATATTGAAAATTTAGCATTTTTCATGTACTTTTGATTATTGCCTGGCTATTTTTAAAATTTCGTTTTTCGATGGAACTGCACGTTCCCTAACATTAAAAAAATACTACTTTACGCAATGATCAAGCTGTTAGAAATCACAGGAGTTCCGAAAAATTCCAAGCAACAACTATTTATATGTACTCTGAGCTGTTGAACACGAATCCGACCCTCTATTTTACCGATACCTCAAGCGTCCGTCCTTAACCTCAAAAAACACGCCAAAATTGCTGTTTCACGCTGTTGAGAAGTAGGTATTGTGATATACGTCAGGAAAATTATTGACAGAACGTATTTTTATGTATTTTGAGATGCTGAACACGAATCCGATCCTCTTATTTACCGATACCTGAAAGGATCGACCATAACCTCAAAAATCACTCCAAAATTGCTGTTTCACGCTGCTGAGAAGGTAGGACTTGTGATCTACGTGAGGAAAATTTTTGACAAAGCGTATTTTTATGAATTTTGAGCTGCTGAACACGAATCCGACCCTCTTTTTACCGATACCTGAAGCGTTCGACCCTAACCTCAAAAACACCCGAAATTGCTATTTCACGCGGTTGAGAGGTAGGACCTGTGATCTACGTGAGGAAAATTATTGACAGAGCGTATTTTTATGTATTTTGAGCTGCTGAACATGAACACAAATCTAATTTGATTTGATTTGAATTAGTTGAGTATATATAATTAAGAGAACCAATCTCTTTTAAAACCTAAAAAATTAGATAGTATTACCTTTAATTTATGCTTGCTAAAAACTTTTTTGGTTCTTCTCTATCATATCAGTTAAGCGTATACTGATTTATGGAATTGTGCACTGACCTTAGGGATCCTAAGAAATAAATGGATTAAACGGACTGATTCATTTTGGAAAATAATTTAATTACCTGTGATTTTGGTATTTAAAGCATTATTGGATAAAATCAATATGGATTTTGATTTAAATGTTTAATAAATTTATTGACCAAATTAACCTGATTACGTGAATCTTTAAGCTTAATCAATATGGCCCTTATAATGACTGAATATTACCTAATTTAAATAATCAAAAGAAGGATCAGGCAGTAATTAAACTTATCCTAAAAACCTTTAGTTGTGATATTCTATTAATTTACTTTCTCATTATTTCGACATTTTCTAATGTTTTTTCGTACAATTTCCATTTATAACTTAATACTATTCAATTGCAATCGCTTCTGTGGTGGAAATCGTTGTCGTAAAAAAATATAAATTGTCTAAAAAATTGCAAAAAACTGTAAATTTATATAAAATTATATTAAAAATAGTAAAGATCCGTAAAAAATTGTCTGATTTTGGAGTATGCTTTACAAGTTTTTACAGATTTTTACTCTTGTATTTTTTATACATTTTAACGACTTTTTACATTTCGTAACATTTTTTAAAGTTTTAAAATACATAACATCTCCAGTCTATAACATTTTAAATGTTTATAAATTTATAAACTATGGAAACGATATAAGCTGAAAAAAATTGTATGGAAATGTAATAGTGAAAGAAATATATAAAAAAAATGTATAAAAGTGTATGAATCTACGAAAAGCTATAAAAGAAAATCAAAATACAAATTATCTTTTACGGAATTTAACTCTTTTTATTAAAATTTTAAAACAATTTACACTGTTTTAAATATTTTTGTACTTTTTTACATTTATTTATACCTTTTTCATATTTTAATATTTCTACGATAATGAATTCCGCAAATTTCCTTGATATATTCTATACGAATTTGCGCTTTATTCATAACTATTACATTCCTCGATTATGACATTTACTAAACTTATTTCTTTGTTATTTTCTCATCATAAAATCGTTAGCTATATATTATTAATCAATCCTCATTAGCTTTCTTTAGCTGTTATTATATTTCTTTACGCTTGAGGTATCGGTAAAAAAGAGGGTCGGATTCGCGTTCAGCAGCTCTAAATACATACAAATACGCTCTGTCAATAATTTTCCTCACGTAGATCACAGGACCTACCTCTTAACCGCGTGAAAGAGCAATTTTTGGGTGTTTCTTGAGGTTAGAGACGAACGCTTGAGGTATCGATAAAAATGAGGGTCGGATTCGTGTTCAGCAGTTCAGAATACATTAAAATACGCTCTGTCAATAATTTTCCTCACATAGATCGCAAGACCTACCTCTCAACCACGTGAAACAGTAATTTTGGGGTGTTTTTTGACGTTAGGAACGAACGCTTCAGGTATCGATAAAAAAGAGGGTCGGATTCGTGTTCAGCAGCTCAAAATACATAAAAATACGCTCCGTCAATAATTTTCCTCACGTAGATCACAAGACCTATCTCTCAAGCGCGTGAAACAGCAATATTGGGTTGTTTTTTAGGGTAGGAACGAACGCTTGAGGTATCGATAAAAGAGGGGGTCGGATTCGTGTTCAGCAGCTCAAAATACATAAAAATAGTCGTTGCTTGGAATTTTTCGGAACTCCTGTGGTTTCTAACAGCTTGATCATTGTGTAAAGTAGTATTTATTTAAAGGTTAGCGAACGTGCAGCCCCGTCTGAAGACGAAATTTTAAAAATAGCTACGCGCTAATCGAAAGTACATAAAAAATGCTTCATTTTTCCATATTTTTAAAAATTTTTATGTCGAAAGGAATTTTGGGGACGTTGGTGTTCCGGTTAACATGGAACGTCACATATATATATATATATATATATATATATATATATATATATATATATATACAAGAAGCTAATCATGTTGCGCATAGAAAATTTAGTACTCATCACTTCACGCCAAGCGAACATCTGATTAGAGTAGTCTACTAATATAGAATAAAATAACAATAATAATAATTATCTCACATATATATATATATATATATATATATATATATATATATATATATATATATATATATATATATATATATATGTAGCTAATCACGTTGCGCATAGCGAATTGAGTGCTTGTCACTTCACGCCAAGCGAACAACGGATTATAGTAGCCGACTAAACAAATATCATTAATAATTTATGCATTGTAAGGATTCGTAAATTGTTATTATTAAATTTAAATATTATAATCTTTTATTTGTTTTGTGTTTGTATAGGTTTATAAATAAAGTGATATATATTATTTGTATAAAATATCAAGTTCAGGACTCGCATTTATTTAGCTTCACCGTTCCATCCTATCAAAACAATTTGTGCTTACTCATATATTCGCCAATAGTAATAAGTAAACTGACGAATATATAAGTTAAGTGTTCAAATCATTTTATAAGAGCATGAGGAGTGAAAGTCCTGCTTGCTAGGCGGCTGTACGCTGACTGACCATCCTTCGATCGGCAGCCAGCTCAATCCTTTCGATTGCTCGGTCTCGCGACTTTCTTCAGCGGCTCGGCCTCGCACCGCTAACGTCACCTAGCCACCAGGCTCCCACTTTTCTTACCCTTTCCATCAATCATATCTTACATGGATTATTCTCCGCAATTCCTCTTTGTACGGATATTCGCTTCGCGACGATCATCCTAACGCACAAACGCGATTTTCAATTCATTTACTCATCTTCACTTTATTTATTCTTATCATTCATTCTTTGCATATATCAAGAAAACATTAGTATATAACAGTATTCTAATAAATAAATAATTTAAATATACTCATACTCATACTCATACCATACCCATATGAACCGTTACAGCATAGCGAAATAAGCGGCTTTGCCGTTTCACGTCAAGCTAAACTAATATTTATAAAAATAATATAAGAAAGTTCTCACCGAACGAAATAACTGCTCGTTCTTTACGCTAAGTAAGAACAGTTCTTTTCAATATATATATATATATATATATATATATATATATATATATATATATATATATATATATATATATATATATATATATATAAGTAGTTAGGACAGTGCGGCTACTGCGCCAACGCGACTCCAGCTACACCTATCTGTGATCTGTTTTACCAACAATGAAGGTTCTGTTTTACCATGCGACAAGACTTCCGCGACCTACTATACCAGCAGCGATGATTCTGTTTTACCATGCGACGCGGTTCCTGCGCCACCTATCTGCGCTTTATTTTACTGACAGTGATGGTTCAGTTTAACCATGCGACGCGACTCTCACGCCACCTATCTGCGATCAGTTTTATCCACAGTGACGGTTCTATTTTACCATGCGACGTGGCTCCAGCCCAACCTATCTGCGATCTGTTTTACTGATAGTGATGATTCTGTTTTACCATGCGACGCGACTCCCGCGCCACGTGCCCGCGACCTACTATACCGACAGTGATGGCTCGGTTTTACCATGCGACGCGGCTCCTGCGCCACCTATCTGCGACCTATTATACCGACAGTGTTGGTTCTGTTTTACCATGCGTTCTGCGGCATGTTGCCGACATTTGTCTGCGCCGCGGCAGTGCGCCAATTTGTAGGGGATGGGGTAATGATGGATGATTGATAGGTGTGTATGAGAAGGGATTTTTTATAAATAAATATATATAATTATCTTTTTCATAAATATAATTTTTGATATAATTAAATATACATAATTATTTACAGAATTAGAATCATTTGTACCCTTGACGTTCAGGTAAAAATTTTGTATTTGAAAAATATTTTTTTTATAAGTTTTCCATTGCGGAGGAGACTTATCATCTTCTTCTTTCATACAATTTTTATCAGTCTCTGAGAGACGAGTGTAGGCTATACTGCTACTTCTTTGTCCCATGATGGTTTTGAATATACTAAAAAGAACAATAGATTCGTTTCTTATATATAATCAGAAAACTGTATATAGTTGAAGCTTTAGAAGTGTCAATAATATATAATATAATAATTAAATTTAAAATTAAAAATTATAAACTGAATATAATAAATTAATTTTTTAAGATAAATACAATTGGTTATAGAGTTTCAATTTAAAATAAAAAACTTTATAGTTTAAAATATACACAAATGGTTGGGTTACTAGGAATTTAAGGTCTTCGGATATATATTTTCAAACGAAAATTAATTCAATAAAGTAGGTTTATTTTTATATCATTTAATTTAAAAAATACTTATAATTTAATACATAGATATACAATGTGAGTGATATCAATTATACATAATTCTATTGCAAATAATAACAAAATAAACTTTTTTTCCAAGTTTGTAAGATTACATATTAATAAGATACATTTAAAAGATAAGTTTTTTTAACATCTAAGTTATAAACGAATTCAAGTAGACATCCTCCGAGAGCTTTAAGGTAGACATCTCTTTTGTTAAGTTCCTTTAAAAACTTCGTACAGCTCTCAACGTTTTTCTGCAAGAGATCATTGATTTTCCCAGGGAGAAATATCTCGAATGTTTTATCCAATTCCAGCACTATCTTTAACCCGTATCTCGTTGGAACTTTCTTCATATTAATAATTCTACACATTTGACCGACCTCTAAGTCACGTACTGTTCTTGTGGGCAGGTATGATGACGTTTTTGCTACTTCGTTAATTAAACCCATTACTGTAAATTTTAAAAATAAGTGTCTCACAAGAAAATAGGATTAAAATAATCTCATATTTTTTTAATAATGGGCACTTTGTCAATTTTTTTACATATAAGAATGAATTATTTTAAAGTATAACTTTACAAAAGAACTTAGAATCTGAGCAAAAGTAATTATAAAAAATTAGAGTCTCTGTAAGAAAACGGGATAAAAATATTCTCATATTCTTTTCATAAGAGGGACTTTGTCAGTTTATTTACATTTAAGAATGAATTATTTTGAAGTATAACTTTACAAACGAACTTAGAATCAGTTTGTTTGCATGTAAGAATGAATTATTTTAAAGTATAACTTTACAAAAGAACTTAGAATCTGAGCAAAAGTAAATTTAAAAAATTAGAGTCTCTGTAAGAAAACAGGATTAAAACATTGTCATATATTTTTCAGAAGACCGACTTTGTCAGTTTTTTTACATGTAAGAATGAATTATTTTAAAGTATAACTTTACAAAAGAACTTAGAATCTGAGCAAAAGTAAATTTAAAAAATTAGAGTCTCAGCAAGAAAATAGGATTAAAATGTTCTCATATTCTTTTCATAAGAGGGACTTTGTCAGATTTTTTACATGTAAGAATGAATTATTTTAAAGTATAGCTTTTCAAAACAACTTACAAAATGAGCAAAAGTAAATTTAAAAAATTAGAGTCTCTGTAAGAAAACAGGATTAAAACATTGTCATATAATTTTCATAAGACGGACTTTGTGAGTTTTTCTGCATGTAAGAATGAATTATTTTAAAGTATAACTTTAGTAGATAGGCTGTAGGCATACCGGCTCATGCAGGTTCTGTATAACCACCTCCCCTGCCAAAGTGATCCAGTATTCATAGTGTGTATAAGCCCTATCCCTGTTTGTCCCCTTCTCCAAATTTTCAGAATTCGTATTGTATGTTTTAAGCCCCTCCCCTGGATTTACCCCCTCTCAAAGTGATACAGAATCTGTAGTGTGTATAAGGCCTATACCTGGTCCCTTCTCCAATTTTTCCCGGATTCATATTGTGTGTGTTTTAAGCCCCGCCTCTGAACTGTCCCCTCTTAAAGTGATGTAGAATTCGTATCTGATTTTTTCTATCCCCACTCTGTAGGCCCGAATACGTAAGCGTTTTACTCCCATCCGAAAAGAGGGAAAGAAGCAGCCTCTTTGCTCTTCTTTTAGAAGAAACAGATGGCATTCGTAGGAAATGGAAAGTAGCCGAAAATGAATGAAAAGAAAGGATCAGCCTTTCTTTCCTCTACTTTTAAAAATAGATAGAACGTTGCTCACTGACTTTGCTAGGAATAAACGTCTTCGTCGCAGGTATGCGCTGTAGGTGCGCGCAGATAGCAGGAAGATTGCATCAGTAAACGGCCTTCGAGAACTTACTGTGCGGAGGCATTCAGAAATGTATTTTTCTTCAGACTGATACGCTGCTACTTTTTTCCGCTAGAAACGAATTTATTACAGTAAGGCATGGCGCAAGTTTGAAGGTTCTCGCGGAGGTAGTAGTAAATTACTTTCCAGCATTAAATAATCTTTTGAGAAAGGCATACTGCGCGCATACATTCAAAAAGTCTATTTTCGAGCCAAACACTGTCAGTTTTTCTCCGCAATACACGCTATACTACAGTAAGACATAGCGCGTGTTAAAGGTCCTTGTGCAGGTAGTAGTAAATTGTCCCCAACAATACACGACCCTTAGAGAAAGGCTTACTGCGCGCACGCTTGCTTTTTATAGGCCTATACGCTGCCATTTTTTCGGCGAGAAACGATTTATTACAGCAAGGCTTGGTAAGGTAAAAGTACCCCTTATGGAACGATTTTCTGGAGGTTAAAGATTGCGGTCCGATTTAAGCTGTTGTAAGGTCTAATAATGTTAAACTTTTGATATTTTTCAATAGGCTAATGATTAAAGATGAAAATGCGACCTGGTAAATGTAAATTAAACGTAAATTAAAATTATAATAGACAATAAAGTAAACCAAGAACCGGTACGTGTTATGGAACGCAGATTTTAAGGCTTGCCCCCATGTTCCATAATTCATGTCCCTATTTTGGAACAGATTAAAAATTTGTTATAATTAAATGTGTAATTAATTATACAAAGTATTTGTTGATTTTAAAGAATAAGAAAAAGTTTAGACATTAATCAAAAATGATAATATATAATTTTAGCCCAAGTAAGTAAATTATATTATATACTTAATAATTTATTAATTTTTTAGTTTATTATTTAATAAATAATTAACACAAATACATATATTCTCAGCATAATACGCATGTATGCATTTAGTAATACTGATTTTACATAGTCTACGATTTTAAATAATTTATTCTTTTTCACGTTTAATTTTCTTCTGAATCTCGTTCATCTTTTCTTGCATTTCGCGCATGTACTTCTTTTTCGCCTCTGCCAATTTCTTTTTCTCTTCCTGTAAACTCTTTCTCTTTGCTTTTTGTTCTTCCTTTATTTTTTGGGCTTGTTCTTTCTCCATATGAGCCTTCCACTACTCATCTGAGGTACCTACAGAAGGTAGTTTGGATTTTCCAGTAGTACCTAATTTAGCACGTTTTTTTTTAGGTAAGTATTCAGGAGGTAAGGTAAAAGCATTGGCAAAACTCTTTCTTTGATCACTGATACTACCTAAATAAATGCACAGAGATTATATTGCATCATTGATGAAATGTATGTTTGTACAGAACGTATTGAGCTATGCATCAAATCAATTTGTACGACTCACCTGAATCTAGAGAAGGGATACTAATATTCTCTTGATTATCTTGAAGGTCACATGATTCGTTATTTATCTGTTTACAAATCTTTTGTACATTTTCTTGTAACACAGGCAAAACATTTTCATTTTGAGGACTAAAAATTCTCTCAAACTGATCATCGATCATCTTGTCAGAGTTATCTGTTCTTTGGACGGTCACTTGAAGACTTGAATTTTTTTTGTTTATAACTCGAGGACTGGTAAACTCTTGTACTTGATCATATGACACTGCGCTAATGACTTCAGAATCATTTAGCTCATTTATGCTATTTGCACTTTCATGAAGGTTTCTGAAAAAATTAAAGATTATTAAAAATAAGTAATATATAAGTATTGTTATAAATAATTCTTAATAAATTTGTGCGAACTTTTTTGACACATTTTATAATCTACATTTTCAGGTGTCAAATCTTCCCAAATATTAGGTGAAGAGGTAATATTTGGTTCACAAATATTATCTGATATATTTACATGCTTGTCAATAAGCTCATTTGTGTTATTATTTGTTTTTAAAATTTTACTTTCTAAACTATTATTATTAAAAAGAGCATTGAATTCATTTTGTTCAATGCTGTTATCTAATTCTATTAATATCTCATCATTTGTTACATTCAAATCGCTTTCATTCACAGATTCAACAGGCGTACTTGCAGGCACAGTATAAGGTACTACGGTAATATTGAAGTTGGGTCGACATTCAATATTTTTAATTATAGGACGCAGTTTCATTCTAGGATCTATGTGTATAAAACAAAATATATGATTAATTGAAATAGTTTAGTATAATAACAGTTATATTGTAAATAGTAAATTTTAAATAGTAAAAATTAGTTTTGTAAATAGTATAAACTAGTTTTGTAAATAGTAAATTGTAAATAGTAAAAATTAGTTTTGTAAATAGTATAAACTAGTTTTGTAAATAGTAAATTGTAAATAGTAAAAATTAGTTTTGTAAATAGTATAAATTAGTTTTGTAAATAGTAAAAACTAGTTTTGTAAATAGTAAAAATTAGTTTTGTAAATAGTAAATTAAAATTGTAAATATTAAAATTAGTTAGTAGCGATGAGAGTTAAATAATCTGTTAAAATGATTAATAATAATTGATGACGTGTTTACCACCAGCAGCCTTTTTTACTTCAAGCCAATATTGAAACAAACTGCTGTTCTCTGTATCATTGTTCCATACACCAGTGGCCTCTGTTTCTTTATAACTCTCGAGCTTAGCATTAGATAGATTATTTTCTAGGGTCAGTAGGTGTTTCTTCATGTTTTCAGTGTCGTTATCTAAATCTGGTTGCTGGACTGGTTCATCTTTTTTATTTTTCTTTTTCGTTTTATGCAGTACATTATATTCTATTGCTTCAGGATCTAACGGCACTAAACCAGCAGCTTTAAAGCCATTTTGAATTGTTTTCTTCTCATTGTCAAATGAATTTAAGGCTTGTTCTAGCACAGCTGGAACATGCTCCTTTTTCAATCTTGAAATATTTTGTTCAGCTTTGTACTTTATAATTGTTGCTCGCCATACTTCTTTGAATGGGTGAAAGAACGCAATGTCTAAGGGCTGCATAATGTGTGTTGCGTTAAGAAATAGAGCTATCAACTCTATTTGCCTTTCTCTACAAAATTTAACTAACGGTATGGTGACGTGCGAAGAATGGCCATCCAAATAAATAATAATTGGAAATTCTACATTATTTTTCAATAGCCAAGGATACAAAACATTCGCTATGTATTCATAGAACGTTTCTGTTGTCATCCAACCATTCTCAGAATTGCCAATACTCCAACCAGCTGGACAATTTTTTAAAATACTAATTGGCACACGATCTGCATACTTGAACATCAGCATAGGAGGAGCTCTTGTCCCATCAGCGCTATACATAAAAAGTGCAGTTAAACTTTCTTTTTCGCATCCATCCACAATCTTATAGACTGAGTTGGCTCCTTTTTCAGTTAACACCTTTTCTGATTTTGGAATTAACTGCATGTTTGTCTCGTCGCAGTTAAAAATTCTTGAAGGTGGTACTTTATGTAAGCCTTTTGCCTGCAAGTATGCTTCAATTTCAGAGAACCATCCTCGTAGGTCTTCTTCAGTCACAGACGCACGTATCATAGAAAGATGCTGTGGTGTCCTAATAGTTATTTCAGGATGACGGGCACGGAACTTCTCATACCAGTGACGTCCAGGTCTCTCGTTAGTGAATGGAGTCTTGGGAATTCTATCTCCAAGGCCACGTACATAACTTTGTACACTGTCTAGCAATTGCATTTTACTGACTGGATATCCTCTTTCAGCCCGATACATAATCCAATGTACAATATCATTTTCAACATCAGTTGACAAAACAGCAGGAGGGCCAGCCAGTCTTCGAATGTGTCTTAACAGGATTCTTCACAGCTCTGTGGACAGATGTTGGTGGTACACCAAATCTGACTGCAGCTTTTCGCACAGACATGCCACGATTAACAGCATTGATAGCTTTCTGTATATCTACAAAAGTATATAGTTTTCTTTTTATTTTTTCCTTTTTTTTTACCACTTTCACTTCCTTTTTTACAACAACTTTCTTGCGTCTTGCACTTTTTTTCACAGTATCACAGACTTTTTCACCGCTCTTTTTATTCTTCTTGATTTCCTTCTTTATCCTTCCTTTTGCTGACATTCTTCAAAATCGTAATAAGTATCTGTAATAAATATGAAAATAAATTCTTAAAGATTAACGTACTTTGCTTATGTTTGCTTAATTTGTAGGTTAGGTTTTTATTTTTGCTTCAAAATTGTATTTATATATACATATTATATATACATAACTTACACAATAGGTTAAAAAACACAAATTAATTGCTGCAAAAGTAGATAGGCTGTAGGCATACTGGCTCACGCGGGTTCTGTATCATGCCAAAGTGATACAGAATCGGTCGTGTGTATAAGGCCTATCCCTGTTTGTCCCCTTCTCCAATTTTTGAGCATTCGTATTGTATTTTTTAAGCCCCTCCCCTGGATTTACCCCCTCTCAAAGTGATACAGAATCGGTCGTGTGTATAAGGCCCATGCCTGGTCCCTTCTCCAATTTTTGAGCATTCGTATTGTATGTTTTAAGCCCCTCCAATGGATTTACCCCCTCTCAAAGTGATACAGAATCTGTAGTGTGTATAAGGCCTATGCCTGGTCCCTTCTCCAATTTTTACCGGATTCGTATTGTGTGTGTTTTAAGCCCCGCCTCTGAACTGTCCCCTCTTAATGTGATCTAGAATTCGTATCTGATTTTTTCTATCCCCACTCTGTAGGCCCGAATACGTAAGCGTTTTACTCCCACCCGAAGAGAGGGAAGAGCTCTTTGCTCCTCTTTTCAAAGAAACAGATGGCAAGCGTAGGAAATGGAAAGTAGCCGAAAAGAATGAAAAGAAAGGGTCAGCCTTTCTTTCCTCTGCTTTTAAAAATAGATGGAACGTTGCTCACTGACTTTACTAGCAATACACGTCATCGTCGCAGGTATGCGCTGTAGATGCGCGCAGATAGCAGGAAGATTGCATCAGTAAACGGCCTTCGAGAACTTACTGTGCGGAGGCGCAAGTTTGAAGGTCCTCGCGCAGGTAGTAGTAAATTACATTCCAGCAATAAATAACCTTTTGAGAAAGGCATACTGCGCGCATACATTCGAAAAGTCTATTTTCGAGCCAAAACACTGTCAGTTTTTCTCCGCAATACACGCTATACTACAGTATGTCATAGCGTGTGTTAAAGGTCCTTGTGCAGGTAGTAGTAAATTGTCCCCAACAATACACGACCCTTGGAGAAAGGCTTACTGCGCGCACGCTTGCTTTTTTTAGGCCTATACGCTGTCAGCTTTTCGGCGAGAAAAGATTTATTACAGCAAGGCTTGTTACAGGTTGAAGGACTTCGCGCAGGTGGCACTTTTCCCAGTAATAAGCAACCTTTTGAGAAAGGCATACTGCGCGCATGGATTCGAAAAGTCAATTTTCGAGCTAAAACACTGACAGTTTTTCGGCGAGAAACGATTTATTACAGTAAGGCATAGCGCATGTTGAAGGTCCTTGCGCGGGTAGTAGTAAATTGTCTCCAACAATACACGACCCTTGGAGAAAGGCTTACTGCGCGCACGCTTGCTTTTTTTTTTTAGGCCTATACGCTGCCAGTTTTTCGGCGAGAAACGATTTACTACAGCAAGGCTTGGTACATGTTGAAGGACTTCGCGCAGGTCGCACTTTTCCCAACAACTTTGACGCCAGCTTCTAGAGATGCACTTTCTCGTCATCAAGATTGTAGAAACTTTCACGAAAAAAATGTGTAGGCGTGGATGTGACCGACAGGGAGGTGGTTCTTAAAAAATTCTGGGAGGAAAATTTCTGCAAGGCAGGCGTTTTTCTAATTAAGGGAGGAGAATTTTTAACCAATCGCAGAATTTCTTGAATAAGTGAAAGAAGGGGTAAGCTCTTCTGACGATATAAATTCTAGGGCGCAAACTAGGGTCAGTCAGTAAACTTTCAAATTTCAAAAAATTATACGAACTTGAAATTTGAAAAAAAAATTCGAGATGGCAAATAGCAAGACGAATTTGCAAATGATGCGGGATCGTATCCGGTGGCTTATTTCTAACGGGCCCACATTGCTCATGATGCTTGACCATGTGTCGTGGGCATTGGATGCGATACATTCATGTAAGTATCATTTTATAGAATTTTATTAATAATAATTAAAATAATATCATGTTAAATGTTTATTTATTTTTCAGTACCACCACTACCCCCTGTTGCTGCTATGCAACAGTTATACGAGGGAATAGTACCTCAAGAGAGCGCACCGGTTGCTCGCTCGCCGAGATCAAGGTCGAGCTCGAGATCCAGCTCGAGTTCCAGCTCGAGTTCCAGCTCGAGCTCTAGTTCCAGCTCTAGCTCGAGCTCAAGGGGCAGCTTAAAGGCTGCGAAAGGAAAAAATATACAGGATGTTGGTCGGATTCCAAAAATTTCATCGCCGAGCAGCAGCAGCGGCAACAGCAACAACGAGCGAAAGAGGAAAGCTGAAGGTAACTATTTTTTTATTAATTTTTTTTTTATGTAAAACTTAAATAAGGTAAAGTGTCCAGTACTTGGACAAAACGAAAATTGTGACCAGTACTTGGACCGTGACAGAAATTGTAATTACTGATAAAGATGATAAAAATATGTATTCGTTGGCATTCATTCGGATAGTTTATGATGTGTAGTATATAATTTAACCAAAATTATCTTAATTTACGTCTTAAATTTGTTATAAATGTAAATATAACATTTTGAGGTTATGTCGAGAACTGTAATATGCCGAATGTATTGTCCAAGTTTACGTCCACTGCTTTTTCTGAACCCAGGAGTTGGACACATTTTATTCATATGTCCAACTACTGGGTCCTAACTATGTCCAAGTACTGGGACCAGCTTGGCATATGATGTCCAACTACTGTGACGTATAGTTGAATTTTTAAACTTACTTTATTAGTATAAAAAAGTATGTAAGCGTATTTTTTCTTGTACTAATAATAGTAAAACATGCCGAATTAACGATTAGATTAAAGATTTGGGAAAAATATTGAGTTTCGGCTCTATAAACACTGATTCCGTATTTTCGTTTCAAAAAGTGTCCAAGTACTACCTACTTTACCTTAATAAATAATAATCTAATAATTTGTTTTTTTTCTTTTCTTTTATAGATGAAGCTGAAAACCAGCCAAGGCCGAAAACGCCTTCCACGCCACCCCATTTGCATACGATGAAGTCACCTTCCAGGTCGACAAAGATTGGTAAGAAATACAAAAATTTTAAATTTTATTTTATTTTAATATTTATATTATATTATATTTTAAAACTACTTTTTTTTGCCATTTTTATTTTTTCAGATCTAGTGAAGGACGACAAAGCTTCGCTTCAAAGTAAGCAAGCGAAACGAGATTGGCTGCGAATGCACAGCCGAGTGCAGGACAAAACGAAGATAGCAACAACAGTAGCATCACCATCACTACCATCACCTCCACCACCACCACCACCGCGACCATCAATAGTAAAACCTCGCATCGTAGAAGATGTGACATTCATAGAATAGATATTATGTAATAATATATATATATATATATATATATATATATATATATATGTAAAAAATAATTATTTTATTATATATTAATTTTTAATGTAATAAGTGTTTTTTTGAATATAATGAAAAAATATTTTTTCAACTTGTTTTCGTTTATTCCCCTTGTCATTTCCTCCATTTTCCTTTTCCCGATATTGTCTATATGATGAACAATGCTTTATTCTAATTAATATAAAATATCCGCAGTAACACCCACATGTACCCTATGTTTGCTATAGATTTATCTATTATATTTTAATTTTATATTTGTGAAAGAATAATATTGTAAAATGATTTTACTTTTAATTTTTTTTATTCAATCATCAAGCTTCTCTTTTTTTACAGAATATTTAATAACAATTTATTTCCAATATACACATGAGTATGTATTCCTTTTAGAAATGATATCTACTTCATCTTGGCCAAATTTAGCATCCAAATAATCTAGTAGCCATGCTCGTATTGAGATAACATTATGTACAGCGCATATAGGTTTCCTTCTAATGCAGAGAATGTGATTAAAACATACGTAATGCTTATCGCTCGATAACGTTTCTAGTGATGGACATCCAAAGTCTTCAACGTTTGAAATTAATCTGTAAATAAAAACAAAAACGTAAGAAATACGAGCATAGAAAAGTAAAAGTATGAAAAAGTATGAAAAAGTATGAAAAAGTATGAAAAAGTATGAAAAAGTATGAAAAAGTATGAAAAAGTATGAAAAAGTATGAAAAAGTAATGAAAAAGTATGAAAAAGTATGAAAAAAGTATGAAAAAGTATGATAAAAATATGAAAAAGTATGAAAAAGTATGAAAAAAGTATAAAAATAGTATGAAAAAGTATGAAAGTAGAGTCATATTATATATCACTTACACATTTGGTATGAGATTTCTTAGCCATTGCACTTTCTGTTCTCCCTTAACGTATAATTTCTCAATCCCTTGCGAGCAAATTTGGAAAATTCGTTGAAGACGATGATAAGGAATATCACCAGCGTCCCATGCAATTCCATGATGATACTTCTCCACCCAGTGAGTCATACATTTTTCTTCTGCTGTCAGTTCTTCCAATGTCATAGGAGGTTTAAAGAGGTATGCAGTCGGTAAAGCAGTTTTCTTTAAATTGAGAAAACTTACTTCTTTGAAAATGAAAGAATCCTCTGCTATTCTTTGGAAACCTTGAATGTCACAAATATAAACGTTCTCTTCTTGAAATTGCAGTATGGCATTTCTGAACATCAAGTCGTAGTCACGTGTTCTAGCCATCTTACAGCTCTGTAGTTGATAGTTCAGTACGAAGTGAACTCGGAGAATGAATAGGAAAATTCTCTCATCCTGATTTTATAACAAGAAACTCCGCCTCAGGCTCTTTTAGGATTGGTCGTTCAAAAAAGAAAGTATATTCTTGATTGGAGGGATGAAAAGCCGCTTTTTGGTTGGTTCAAACGAAAGAAAATTCATCCCTCCCTTAAAAAATCTCCTTCTTCTTCCCAAAAAGAACTATTTTAGTTGGTTCAAATGAAAGAAAATTCATCCCTACCTAAGAAAATCTCCCTCTTCTTCATTTTATCCTTGGTCAGTTATTTGAATTTTCTACCTCTACTTACGTCGACATTGCATACAAAAAGGGAAGCAGTTTCTTGGATAAGCACAGTTCATCTATCGCGGTCAACGAGTTTTAGTCTTGACTATCGTGCACATTTGTGAAGTCCTATTCTAGTGTCTATTTTAGTGCTATTACAGTGAGAAAAAAGCAAATATGGCATCCATCGATCTTTTTGAACGCCTTGTTCAGCTTCTTCGTGATACTTTACAAAGTGTAAATGATTTAAGTAATAACGATATTCATTATTGGTTGGACATGTGTAATTCAACCATAAAAGAATTAAATGAAAAAATTGCAAAATCTAAACTTACAAGAGGAGAGAAACAGAAATGTCAAACTTGCATGACTCATCTTTCGTGCGTGCAAGTTGAATTTGAACAACATCTTCAACGAGGAGGTAATCTACAATCTGAGAAAACAGAAGCTAGTGTAGAGTGGCGAGATGTGCAGTCGGCATTCCAAAATCGAATCAAGACTGGCGTAGTTGTAAATATAAAACACATGGACATTGTGAGTTTCTTAAGTGATGCACAAAAGCTCTTCAAAGTTAAGGCACAAGAATGCTTAGAAGAATACAATGCTGTGAAAATAAATTCAGATTTTATCTCGGAATTTTCTATGCAGAAAAATGGAGAAGAAACGACCGATATTAAATATTTCACGAGTGAAAGTGCTACAGTATACATGTCAACAAATTTAGAGGAATGGTTTAAAGACTATATCAAAGAGCCCATTCTTACACAACTAGAAGAATTTCAGGAAAAGGATTCCGGCTGGACATTGAAGAGTATTAAAAGTTTGTGTATAAATATGAAAAAATATTCTCCATTCAAGGGCAGTTCTTATATTCCTCTCCCAAAGTTTATAGAAAACAAAAAAGCATGTGTTAATGTTCATAACAATGACAATCAGTGTTTCAAATATGCTATTCTTTCAGCATTATATCCCAGCAAATATAATTCCAACAGAGTTAATCAATATCGTGTACATGAGAACGAGTTGATCTTTAGTGATATACAGTTCCCAGTAAAACTGAAAGATATTTCAAAATTCGAAAAATTGAATAATATTTCAGTAAATGTATACATGCTCAGAAAGTATGGTTCAAAATTTGAAGTATCGCCTTGTCACGTTATGTCAGAAAAGAAGGCTGAACAAGAAAATCAAGCAGAAGAGGAAGATCAACATGTAAATCTACCAGAAAATAATAATCAACCAGAAAAGAAGAGTAGACATGTAAATCTACTTATCATTCAAGATTTTTACATTGATGAGCATGAAGAAAATAATTTTGCTGATGGTGATGAAAGTATGCCTAAATACCATTACGTTTGGATCAAAAGCATGTCTCGTCTTCTGGGTTCTCAACTGTCTAAAGCTAATAGAAAATCATACCACTGTGAAAGGTGTTTACAAGTTTTCTATAATGAAAAAAGATTGGAAATTCATGAAAATCATTGTAAAAATATGAATAATTGCCGAATCAATCTACCAGACTCAAAGAACAACATTCTCAAATTCGAAGATTACAAAAAGAGAGAAAAAGTTCCTTTCGTTATTTATGCTGATTTTGAATGTTTATTGAAGCCTACTGAGAATGAGAATGCTTTTCAACTACATGAAGCATACAGCATAGGTTACTACACAAAATGCAGCTTTGATGACAGATTATCTGTCTGTAAATCTTACAGACAAAAATTTGGAGATCAAGAGACACCTGCAGAATGGTTTGTTCGAGAACTAAAATCAATAAGTGAGAAGATAGATCATCTGTACAAGAATCCTAAACCAATGAAACTCACAGCTCTAGAAGAATTATCTTTCCAGAGGTCAACTGTTTGTCATATATGTCGAAAATCAATCCGTGATGAAGAACTTGCAGTGCGAGACCATTGTCATTTTACAGGACGGTATGTTATTAGTTTAGTTATATTTAAAATTAATTTTTGGTGATTCCCAAAGAAAAAAAAAAAATGAATTCTTTTTTCTCTTCAGTTTCAGAGGTGCAGCTCACAATTCATGTAATTTGAATTATAAGAACTCAAGATTCATTCCCGTTGTTTTTCATAACCTCAATTATGATATTCACTTCATTTTGAAAGAGATCGCTACTTCTACATTGATGAAAGGACGAGTTAGTCTAATACCTCATAATAAGGAGAAATATATTTCGTTCACGAAATACATAGATGACTGCGACATCAGCTTTAGATTCATAGATTCTTGGCGTTTTCTACCATCATCATTGGAAAAACTCGCATCATATCTACAAAACGTGCCTATAGCGGTGAAAGAGTTTCGATCAGATGGATTCACAGATGAAATGATAGATCTTCTCAGACGGAAAGGTATATTTCCATATGATTATGTAGACGCATTTGATAAGCTATCGTCTACAAAATTGCCAGAAAAGAATGAGTTTTATAATAAACTAACAGATTCCCATATTGCTGAAGAAGACTACAAGCATGCTGTTCGAGTCTGGGATAAGTTCAATATAAAAACATTGGGAGAGTATTCAGATCTTTACTTAAAAACAGATGTTCTACTATTGGCTGACGTTTTCGAAAGTTTTCGAGAGACATCTCTTAAAGCTTATGATTTATGTCCTGCTCACTTTTACACGACTCCAGGGTTAACATTTTCAGCAGCTCTTAAAATGACAAAGGTGGAATTAGAGCTTCTTACAGATATTGACATGCTAATGTTTATTGAAGCAGGCATTCGGGGAGGAATAAGCCAGTGTTGTAATCGATATGCTAAGGCAAACGATCCATACATGGGTTCTTCATACGACGAGAAACAGAAAACGAAGACACTCTTATATTTTGATATAAATAATCTGTATGGGTGGGCGATGGTACAGCATTTACCGATTGGACAATTCAAATGGATTGACTTTGAGGCGAATCCAAGCTTCTTCAATACACCACCAGATTCAGATATAGGTTACATTGCTGAAGTAGACTTGAAGTATCCTGAGGAAATACATGATGAACATCGAGACTTCCCTTTCTGCGCAGAGCACCGTGCACCACCTGGCTCAAAGCAGAACAAACTTCTCACTACTCTGAACGATAAGATAAAGTATGTGATTCACTATCGAACACTCAAACAGGCGCTGGATAATGGACTTCGTTTGAAAAAGGTGCATAGAATTCTGAGTTTCGAGCAGAAGGCCTGGCTTAAACCTTATGTCGAATTAAATACTGAGAAGAGAAAGCAAGCGAAGAATGAGTTTGAAAAACTCTTCTATAAATTATTAATTAACGCTGTCTATGGAAAGTGTATCGAGCGAGAGCGGTCTCGTGTTGATGTACGATTAGTAAATAAATTCACAGGCAGATATGGGGCAGAAGCACGCATAGCTCAACCACATTTTCACAGCTGTGCAATCTTTGATGAAAATTTAGTTGCTATTCAGCTAAAGAGAACAAGTATCACAATCAAGAAACCGATATACGTTGGTCTTTGTATCCTTGATTTGTCCAAGACATTAGTTTATGATTTCCATTACTCGTATATGAAACAGCGAGTAGGAGAAAAATGTAAACTTCTTTATACAGATACTGATAGTTTGATATATGAAGTTGAGGACATTGATATGTATAAAATAATGAAAGAAGACATTCACAGGTTTGATACTTCTGATTATGATGAGAATAATCAGTTTAACATTCCATGTGTCAATAAAAAAGTCCCAGGATTAATGAAAGACGAATGCTGTGGCAAGATCATGATGGAATTTATAGGTTTACGAAGCAAAATGTACAGTATTTTAGTTGATGGAGGAGAGACAGTGAAAAAAGCCAAAGGTATAAAATCCAGCGTTGTGAAGAAGACAATAACTTTCGAGGATTATAGAAGATGTCTTCACGATCTTATTATTGTAAAACGTGATCAATGCAACATTCGTTCAAAATTGCACATAGTGCATACTGAAAGACAGAATAAAATTGCTCTTAGTCCTCACGATGATAAGAGATTCTTATTGCCTCAGAGTACAGACACTTTACCTTGGGGTCATTTTCGAATCATGGATGAGCAGATGGCGCAAGCTGCACTTCGAATAGAGGAGGATGCTGAAAAACAAGAAATAGTGGTAGGGATGGAAGTGGAGAGGGGGTATGAAGTATCCAATGAAAGTGGGGCAACGCAAGTGGGGATGGATGTTGCAGAAGATAAAAGAGAGGGGGAAATACGAGGTGGGGTTGATGCAGCCAATGAAAATGGTGAAAGGCGAGAGGGGATGACACTTTATGACAATGAAGGTGAACAAATCAGAATTGAATATGATGTGTTAGAGGAGTTTATGCATGACTGGTATCCATCAATGGAGGGGATACGCTCTGAGGGAGGAGAGAGAAGGGATATATTACAGGAGGCAATGGAAAGGACAGAAATTGTGGTGGGGAATGAACTATATCAACAGACAGACCACGACGAGGAGCACATTCGAGCAATCGAAGAGTTCGAGAATTATCATCCTTTTGGGAAGAAACCAAGACTCAACTAAATTTCTAAGTAAGTTCACAGTTAATTCTCACCAATTTTCTTTTTTTTTTGCTCTAACAAATCTTTTCTCTATTAGAAGTTCTTATTTTTTTACTTTTTTCAGAATGGATCTATCTACACTTAATAAGATTGCTGAACGCGTCTTCTTGCCAAGGAAGAAAGTAACAGACTTGGAAAAAGATCATCAGTACATGGTGACAGCACTTAAGGAGGTGAAGACGAGATTCGGTACGAAGGTCGTAGCCGAACTCGACGAAAGTTTTCAAATCTTTTTACCGGAGAAGATTTCATCAGCCATCCTAAGAGATCAAGAGTTTTTTGACAGACTCTCCAATACTACAAATAAAATGAATTTATTTGTGACATATCAGGGTGGATCTTCCTGTAAGTTTGAATGAAATACGTAGCTTGCTTTGATTATAATACTTATTTTATTCAGATTAAAACTTGTACATAATAATACATAAATAAATACAATAACATAATATGATTGCTTTCTTATTTACTAGTACCTACATTATTGCGTTTACATTAATATTTTGGTTAAATCTTGGCTAAATCAAATAATTTTTTTTTTATCTATCCAACTATTATGCTCATTACTAAAGCCTAACCATTTAACATATGCACGATTTCCACTTTTCTTTAAAACTTTTTCTACTAGATAAATTTCTGGATACATAGTTTTCTGAATTTCCGTTTCATAAAAGCCGCCAGAGATGGGTTTATCATAATAATCTTTGACATGATAAGTTACCGGATTGGTTTTTACAACTCGTGATATTGTGAAAATTTCAGTAGACCAATTTGGTGTATAACCTTTTTCAAAAACATGTTTTATCTTACTTATCCGCACTTTATCTCCTACTTTAAATTTCGGTTTTTTCACAGGTAACTTTTCATTTGGAAAATGCTTCTTGACCTCTCTTTCATTTGCCTGCGTAACATTTTTAGGCTCAATTCGTATTGTCCGATGTTTTCTTGAATTGTAAGCTTTCACCAACTCAGGCAGGATATCCCACCATTTATAGCTCCCTTGTTTGCTGAACTCTATCCACATTGCATTTTTTAACGTTCTATTAAAACGCTCACATATGCTTGCATGAAGATTACTATGCGAAGAGTATAGGTTTATCTTGTACTTCTTCATGAGTTTCTGAAAGTTTGAATTGTAAAATTCTTTTCCTTGGTCAGTTTGTAGATTTGTCGGTACGCGTTCTTGTTTCAGTATTGACTCCATAGCTAGAGTAACATCATTACCACTCTTTGACTTGATTGGTATAGCCCATGCATACTTTGAAAATGTATCTATGACAGTAAGTAAGTAGCGAAAACCTTTGTTTTCGCTGGCGTATGGAATCATTTCTACAAGATCAGCTTGCCAAGTCTCATCTATTCTACGTATATCATATTTTCTTCGCTTGTAGATGCGGCGAGCTGGTTTGTGCAACTCTTCAGCTATTTTTTGTCGCTCCATTTTTTTTTTTTTTTTTTTTTTGATAATATGTTTAAGGTTTAAGAAAAACTTTTATTGAGTCAGAATTTTTTCAATTTTGTCTCAAGATTATCTAATCGAATTTTAAGATGGGAAAGAACCTTATTGATTGTATTTAATTCAGTGTTTATGGGAATCTCTAAGTCAACTTTCGTTACAGCCATTATGTTAGTTAGATTTCTAACTTCTTTACTTATAGTTGTCAGAAGCACTTCCAAGGTGACTGCATCATTAGGCTGACTTGGATAAGCAAGGTTACATAACCTTTTATTTTGTAAATCAAAATTACCATCTAATGTAAGATTATAACCAATGCCTGGTGGACCGCGACTCGCTTCTTGCGTGCCCTCAAGTTTTCTTCCGAACACGTCGAGACTCATGATGCTACTGATCTTATAAGAAAACATGCATTTCAATATATATGTCCAGCTTCACGTAGTTCCTCAATGATCGATTGTATTTCATTGTCGTGATTGTTATTTCCAGCAGATCGTTCCGCAACTAATAATCGCAGTCGCTCGATAAGCTCGTTTGGATCATCCCAGTAGACTAGATCTATAGAAGAATTTTTCTTTGCTATTTTATATTTAGGTATGAGGCCTCTTCCGGTGGTGGATTTATTTTTACGATCGCTGCGGAACATGGGTCCTATGATATTCATATATTTTCTACTCTTCGAAGTGCGTATACTCTCATCTTTGCTGTATCTTTTCCGATGAGCATTTGATGCTTCCAGGATGCTGCGATAATTTTTTCGATCTGTTGAACTTATAAGATTGTCATCTGGTTGTTTCTTGAAGAGTAATTCCATTAGACCCCCACTTTTAGGAAAACTTTTATCTCTCACTTTTACCATTTTATCATGAAATTGAATTTCTGAATCGCCAATCATATACACTCCATTGACGTTCCGTACTCCGTATATGTTATCGATTTTGCTGCGGCTTTCATTTAACAATGATAAAAAGTCACTTGATTCATTTTCTTCAAGCGCAGATTTGAATGTTGAATTCATCATTGTGCCATCCATCGAAGAAAAATCTGCATCATCATCATCATCATCATATGCGGAACCCGACTCATTTATATCATTTACTATATAACTTGATCGATCGAATCTCAATTTCTTCCTCGGTTTCCTGTTGCTGTCTATATTCAAAATGTGATTAGAAGGTGGCAAGCTTTCGACTTTCGAATCGACGAGCTTCTCGAGTGGTGTAATGACTGGTTTCAATGTATCACCAATAACTTTTTCAAAATCTTCTCTCTCCTTTTTCAATAAAGAGTATTTTTGTTTAATAGCCTCACGTGCTCGCAAGAGCTCGCAGAGAATATTCCTTTCTTTCTTGAAGTCTGACATGCTAACGAGATGCTGTCTACAATTGAACTGTAAGTTTCGGATTCATAACTTCTTTTTTATTGCAAAACAGTAAAATCCTTTTCTGTATCTACCATCATCCATCACTCTATCTTTGTCGATAACAACAAATCCATACTTATTATTCTTCCAGCATTCAGAACAAAGATTTCGAAATTCATTGAAAGTTAAATCAGTATTGACATGATCTTCATAGATATGTTTTAGATTAACATCGTCTTGACGATAAATTACTAACATATTAATATTGTCCCTTACGAGGTGTTTCGGTATATGAGCGTACGACTGACATAGATAAAAGCTGTCTACACTTTTATGTCTTCCCATACAGAAAAATGCTCTGACGTTGTCCTGCTTCTCACAAGCCACATCATCAAAAATCATAATTGAATTTGGTCGGGCTTCATCTGTAGATACTACAGATTCATGCTCACTAAAAGGTAGATATGATACACCTTTTATTGGTTCCAAAACTTTTTCGAGAAATTGATACTTTGGCTGATTCAAGGATTTAGAGTATACATACAAATTTTCAAATCTAAGACCATTGGGATGTGTAATTAGAGCCAATAAACTATTTGTTTTTCCACAGTTAGATGGCCCGCAGAATACTGCTCGTATAGTATCAGGTAGTAATTCTCCATGACGCTTCCTTCTCTTCTGTTTTCCGAAATCAAAGTTTGTGACGGGGAGTTTGACGTTCTGCTCGCTAAAATCCATGTTCACGTGTCAAAGTCTAGTTTGATATTGAACTGTGGAAATATAAACGCATGTTTTATATTTTGATCTTTAGTTTTAAAACAACACTCGAAGAGAGATGATCGTACATAAATCTCGGAAACAACCGAAAGGTTATGGATTGCTTGATAAAGTGATCAATAACTTGCCGATTGAAATGCATCTTCCTGGATATCAATACTGTGGTCCCGGAACTAAATTGAAAAAACGATTGAAAAGAGGTGATCCTGGAATTAATCCGCTTGATCAGGCATGCAAAGAACATGACATAGTGTACTCTGATAAAAATGGAGACCGTAAAGCAGCTGACATGAAGCTCGCTGATAAAGCTTGCCAACGTGTTAAAGCCAAGGATGCCAGTCTTGGTGAAAAAGCATATGCTTTTGCTGTTACAAATGCTATGAAATTAAAAGGAATAACTGGAATGGGTCTAAAATTTAGTAAGTTAGTGACGGCTGCTAAAAAATAAATGACACCAAGTAAATGTTCCCGCAAGGTTATTCAATCCGCCTTGAAAGGTGCACATCAAGCTGTTAAGAAAGTTGGTGGTAAGAGGAAAGTTATCATTCCACGTGTTCTTCCAATTCCATCAAAAATTGGTGGAGTTCTTCCGTTTCTCATACCGTTGTTCGCAGGACTAAGTGCGACCGGTGCTCTGGCAGAGGGAGCTGCAGGAATAGCTAAAGCAGTAAATGATGCTAACGCTGCACAGAAAAACCATGAAGAAAGTAAGAGACATAATAAGGCAATGGAAGATATTGCTTTAGGCGAAGGTCTCTATCTTAAACCGTATAAAACTGGAATGGGATTATTTATGAAACCTCATGTTGGTCATGGTCAACTTACTAAAAAAAAAAAAACTTCGATTTAACTTTGCCAAATCGTCCACTGACTGACTATGATCTTCTAAAATATGCTCGTATGTTGCAAATTCCACATTTCCGAGGTGTTTTTATGAGAAATAATCTGCCTTCCGATGGTCCATGGAGTAATGAATCTGCTATTGTTAACTTGGATGACATGAAAAATAAAGGCACTCACTGGGTGTGTTATCGAAAACATGGTTCCAAAGTAATTTACTTTGACAGTTTTGGTGATCTGAAACCTCCCATAGATCTCATGTTATATTTCAACGTGAAAGAAGTAAAATATAACTATAAAAGATATCAAAATTTCGACTCATTCATTTGTGGTCATCTTTGTCTTCAATTTTTAACCGGAAGACTATAAAAGAGAAGATTGCAAACGAATGGGAATCATTCTCTTCCAATCAGTCATGGAAGACAGTTTCACTTTGAGTCTTTCAGGAAAATCTTCTGTTCTAGAGGCACAATATTTTCCTTCAATTGAACTACCTCAGCATAAAAATTTTGTTTTGGGTTTAGTTGAACTTTTAACATTCAACTCGATTCCCAATGTGGACTATTCGAATAATAAACTTCATGTGAATGGAAATATTATTACTATCCCTACTGGCAGTTACGAGATTAATGCTATTAATAAATTTTTACAAGAAACTTTGAAATCTAAAGGAATTGAATTTTCTTTGAGAGCTAACAACAATACTCTCAGAAGTGAAATTAATTGCAGTCATTCGTTAGATCTCACTCCTCACGATTCAATAGGTCGTCTTCTTGGCTTTACTCCTCGCATTCTCAAGGAAAAAACTCATCACAGTTCTGATTTACCTGTGAAAATATTGAAAATCAACGCACTCAGAGTGGAGTGCAATATTACCGCAGGTGCTTACATCAACAACAAAAAAGTTCATACAATCCATGAGTTCTTTCCCAGAGTTCCACCACGATATAAAATCTTGGAAGTTCCATCTCATGTCATATATCTACCACTCAGTGTCAAGTGCATAGATCATCTTCAAATTCAAATCGTAGATCAAGATGGAAATTTAGTGAATTTCCGTGGAGAAGAAATTACTATTAGACTCCACATCAAATCTGTATAATGAGCATCGTTTTCAATTCTAGAGTGCATATAAGTCAACCAACATGTCAATCGGTCATCAGTCGACCGAAGAAACTCAAACCGTTAACACAGAAGAGCATTCAGTTCCTCAGAAGCCTAGGTCTAAAAGTTCGTGGAGTAAATTCACGTGTATAATTCTCTGCTGCTTCCAGAAAAATGGACGAAATTCTAAGCATTCAATCAGGTGTCGTATTCGATGAATCTATTGCTCATTACGAGGTTCACGCACATCAACCTTACTCAACACTAAGCTTTGATAATAGTGATGAAATTCGTATTTCTATCCAACATCAAGATCTATGTCTCTTACCATCGCGCAGTTCTATCCATGTATGTGGAAAACTGCAAAAACCAGATGGAACAGCACTAAATAAAACTAAATTCGTGAACAATGGCATTTGCCATTTGTTTGATGAAATTCGTTACGAAATTAATGCTGTGGAGATAGATAAAAGTAAAAATGTTGGTTTAAGCAGTCTCATGAAAGGATGGACATCATTCAATCCGAATCAGACTCTCATGTTAGAAAATGCAGGCTGGCTTGACGTTAGAGAAGAAAGCAAAACTTTGGTAGATGCACACGGCAACTTTGACGTTTCCATTCCTCTGAGTATGATCTTGGGTTTTGCAGAAGACTATAAAAAAATTATAGTTAATGTGAAGCATGAACTCATTCTCACAAGATCAAGAAATGACTTGAATGCAATAATTCAAGAAGGTACTATAGCAAATAGTGTAACTACATATGAAGACTACCAGGTAAAAATAACGAAGATAGAGTGGTTAATGCCATATGTTATTGCATCTGATAAACAAAAGATCCAGCTGCTGAATTTCATTGGCAAAGATAATCCTATCTCTATGTGCTATCGATCTTGGGACTTATTTGAATATCCTCTACTTCCGAGCACGAATAAACATGTCTGGACAGTGAAAACTTCAAATCAGTTAGAAAAACCTCGTTTTGTCATTCTCGGACTACAAACCAAGAAAAAAAATTTGAAAACTGAAAATGCCAGTCGATTTGACCATTGTGAGATTAGTAATGTGAGACTTTTCTTAAATTCTCAATATTATCCATATAACAATATGAATCTCGACATATCTAAGAATCAGTTCGCTGTTCTCTATGATATGTATGCCAATTTTCAAATCACCTACTATGGAAGAGATCCACAGCCACTGCTGACAAAGTCTGAATTTATCAACCTTGAACCACTCATAGTTATTGACTGTTCACGGCAAAACGAATCTATAAAGAGCGCTCCTGTCGATGTACGTCTAGAGTTTGAGTCTAAAAAAGACTTTCCAGCTAACACTTCAGCTTATTGCATGATCTTACACGATCGCATCGTTCAGTACAATCCCATCAGTGGGGATATCAAGAAGCTTGTCTAAACAGCATATTATCTAACACACTTTCGTTTCAACACTCATTCCAAGATGGAGTATGCAGTAGACATGATTGGTTTCAAGCTAATGAGAGATGATTATGTTTTAAAAGTACAAGACTGCCTGCGCACTTCACACCGTCAAACTCATAAAATTATTCTATCACTCCTGTAAACATTTGCAAAGAAAATAAAGAAAAAAAGTAGAAAACACTATAGGCATTCTGGTTCACGTGAGAGAAAGGGAAGCTCTCCCACTCTCTCGATTTCGGATTCTGGATCATTCTGGGTGATTTAGAATCCGAACGGGTTCTGGATCACTTTGAGAGGGCAGGGGGGTGATACAGAACCCGCGTGAGCCAGTATGCCTATAGCCTATCTACTTGCAAACGTTTTGGCGTTATAGAAGTAAATAAAACTTTTAAAATTACATGTTAAATTTTTGGTCAAAACGTGCTCCATAAACCGGTGCAGAAAGTAGAAGGAGGTCTGCGGATTTGGAACACTGATTTGAACTGTTTCATAAATCCGGACTATGGCGATTTTTGCGCAACAATTATGAAACACCAATATATTTCATAAAAAACTTTATTATTGCAAAACAGACACTGTGTAACTTTATATTATGAATCAAAAGCAATATATTATTCAATTATTGTATTATAAGAGAATTTAGATATATAAGTATAGTAAACAAATCAAATCGTAAAAAATCAGCTCCTACCGTACAAACAAGCGGAGATTTCGGTAAATCTCGAGACACACACAATTATATATTTTTTATTAATTGTAATTACTGTGTATCAATATATATTGTTGTGTGTTTTAAATAATAATACTTTAAGATATCGATACAATTTTTATAATTCTTATACGTATCGTTATCATATTCTATTTTATTATATTTCAAACTGTTCCATTACGGGGTCATGAATTTCGGACTGTTTCATAAAGGGTACTTTTACCTTACACGTTGAAGGACTTCGCGCAGGTGGCACTTTTCCCAGCAACTTTGACGCCAGCTTCTAGAGATGCACTTTCTCGACATAAAGATTGTAGAAACTTTCACGAAAAAAAAAACAAAAAAATGTGTAGGCGTGGATGTGACCGACAGAGAGGTAGTTCTTAAGAAAATTCTGGGAGGAAAATTTCTGCAAGGCAGGCGTTTTTCTAATTAAGGGAGGAGAATTTTTAACCAATCGCAGAATTTCTTTTAAAAGTGACAGAAGGGGTAAGCTCTTCTGACGATATAAATTCTAGGGCGCAAATTAGGGTCAGTTAGTAAATTTTCAAATTTCAAAAAATATATCAACTTGAAATTTGAAAGAAAAATTTGAGATGGCATCAAATAGCAAGACAAATTTGCAAATGATGCGGGATCGTATCCGGTGGCTCATTTCTAACGGGCCCACATTGCTCATGATGCTTGACCATGTGTCATGGGCAATGGATGCGATACATTCATGTAAGTAAAATTTTATAGAATTTTATTAATAATAATTAAAATAATATTATGTTAAATGTTTATTTATTTTTTAGTATTACCACTACCCCCTGTTGCTGCTATGCAACAGTTGTACGAGGGAATAATACCTCAAGAGAGCGCACCGGTTGCTCGTTCGCCGAGATCGGGGTCGAGCTCGAGATCCAGTTCGAGTTCCAGCTCGAGTTCCAGCTCGAGCTCTAGTTCCAGCTCTAGCTCGAGCTCAAGGGCCAGCTTAAAGGCTGTGAAAGGAAAAAGTATACACGATGTTGGTCGTATACCAAAAATTCCATCGCCGAGCAGCAGCAGCAGCAACAGCAACAACGAGCGAAAGAGGAAACCTGAAGGTAACTATTCTTTTATTCATTTTTTATGCTAAAATTAAATAATAAATAATAATTTAATAATTTTTTTTTTTTTCTTTTATAGATGAAGCTGAAAACCAGCCGAGGCCGAAAATGCCTTCCACGCCACCCCATTTGCGTACGATGAAGTCACCTTCCAGGCAGACAAAGATTGGTAAGAAATACAAAAATTTAAAATTTCATTATATTTTAATATTTATATTATATTATATTTTAAAACTTTTTTTTGCAATTTTTAGTTTTTTAGATGAAGTGAAGGATGACAAAGCTTCGCTTCAAAGTAAGCAACCGAAGATAGCAGCAGCAGTAGCACCACCACCACCATCACTACCATCACCTCCACCACCACCACCACCGCGACAATCAATAGTAAAACCTCGCAGCGTAGAAGATGTGACATTCATCGATTAGTTATTATGTAATAATATATATATATATATACATATGTAAAAAATAATTATTTTATATTAATTTTAATGTAATAAGTGTTTTTTTGAATATAATGAAAAAATATTTTTTCAACTTGTTTGCTTTTATTCCCCTTGTCATTTCATCCATTTTCCTTCGTTTTCCTTATAAGGTAAATGTAAGTAAATTTCAAAGCAATGTAAATCTTTGTAAATACCACCAATGTTCTTTTTTTCTTTTCTTTTTTTAAATAAAATACGGCTGATATATTTAATGAAAAAACCCTTAAAAACTTAAATAGAATAGTCTAAGAAAAATAGTGTTTTGCACATTGATATTGTGTATTGTCTATCTGATGAACAATGCTTTATTCTAAGTAATGTAAAATATCGGTAGTAACACCCAGATGTACCCTATGTTTGCTACAGATTTTTATCTATTATATTTTAATTTTATATTTGTGAAAGAGTAATATCGTACAATGATTTTTCTTTTAATTTTTTTTTATTCAATCATCGAGCTTCTCTTTTTTACAGAATATTTAATAAAAATTTATTTCCAATATACACATGAGCATGTATTCCTTTTAGAAATGATATCTACTTCATCTTGGCCAAATTTAGCATCCAAATAATCCAGTAGCCATGCTCGTATTGAGATAACGTTATGTACAGCGCATATAGGTTTCCTTCTAATGCAGAGAATATGATTAAAACGTACGTAATGCTTAGTATGAAAAAGTATGGAAAAGTATGAAAAAGTATGAAAATGTATGCAAAAGTATGGAAAAGTATGAAAAAGTATGAAAAAGTATGAAAAAGTATGAAAAAGTATGAAAAAGTATGAAAAAGTATGAAAAAAGTATGATAAAGTATCAAAAAAGTATGAAAAAGTATGAAAAAGTATGAAAAAAGTATAAAAAAGTATGAAAAAGTATGAAATGTATGAAAATAGTATGAAAGTAGAGTCATATTATATATCACTTACACATTTGGTATAATATTTCTTAGCCATTGCACTTTCTGCTCTCCCTTAAAGTATAATTTCTCAATCGCTTGCGAGCAAATTTGGAAAATTCGTTGAAGACGATGATAAGGAATATTTCCAGCGTCCCATGCAATTCCATGTTGATACTTTTCCACCCAGTGAGTCATACATTTTTCTTCTGCAGTCAGTTCTTCCAATGTCATAGGAGGTTTTAAGAGGTATGCAGTTGGTAAAGCAATTTTCATTAAATTGAGAAAACATACTTCTTTGAAAATGAAAGAATCCTCTGCTATTCTTTGGTATCCTTGAATATCACAAATATAAACATTCTCTTCTTGAAATTAGAGTATGGCATTTCTGAACATTAAGTCGTAGTCACGTGTTCTAGCCATCTTACAGCTCTGTAGTTGATAGTTCAGTACGAAGTGAACTCGGAGAATGAATAGGATACTTCTCTCAGCCTCATTTTATAACAAGAAACTCCGCCTCATACTCTTTTAGGATTGGTCGTTCAAAAAAGAAAGTATATTCTTGATTGGAGGGATGAAAAGCCGCTTTTTGGTTGGTTCAAACGGAAGAAAATTCATCCCTCCCTTAAAAAATCTCCTTCCTCTTCCCAAAAAGAACTATTTTAGTTGGTTCAAATGAAAGAAAATTCATCCCTACCTAAGAAAATCTCCCTCTTCTTCATTTTATCCATGGTCAGATGTTTGAATTTTCTACCTCTACTTACGTCGACATTGCCTACAAAAAGGGAAGCAGTTTCTTGGACAAGCACGGTTCATCTACCGCGGTCAATTAGTTTTAGTCTTGACTATCGTGCACAGTTGTGAAGTGCTATTCTAGTGCTATTGTAGTGCTATTACAGTGAGAAAAAAGCAAATATGGCATACATCGATGTTTTTGAACGCCTTGTTCAGCTTCTTCGTGATACTTTACAAATTATAAATGATTTAAGTAATAACGATATTCATTATTGGTTGGACATGTGTAATTCAACCATAAAAGAATTAAATGAAAAAATTGCAAAATCTAAACTTACAAGAGATAGATAGATAGATAGATATACTTTTTATTCATCAGAAGACAAAATCTTACAATTTCATGTACATGTAGTTGTATTTATAATTAAAAAATAACAGTCGGTTTAATATAATTGTTATCTTACTTTCTCTTATTGCATATTTCTTGTTAAAATAATAATTCACTTTATCAGTTCGTCAGTTTATAAAATCTAAATGCAATGAACACAGTCAAATATCACATAAAACGCTTCGTCAAAAAAAATAATAATACATAGAATAAATATAAATACAATAAAGATAACATATAAATAAGAATACATACATATACTTTGCTAACTCTTTGCGTACACTATCACGTCCAAACTTAAAACACACTCATTCATAACACTTTAACAATCACGCTAATAAATACATTCACACTTAATTAACACTAAAAATATTTAATAAATAAATAAATAAATTAATAAATAAATACGTCGAATACATAAATAGACAAGATAAATAATTAAATTAAATAAATAAATAAATAAATTTAAATAAATAAATAAGTTAAATAAATAAATAAATAAGTTTTAATAAATAAATAAATTAAATAAATAAGTTTTAATAAATAAATAAATTAAATAAATAAGTTTAATAAATAAATAAATTAAATAAATAAATAATTTAAATAAATAAATAGCCTAAATAAATACTCGACTCATCTTTTATTCTGAACGTACTCCTCACCATGTAATTGCTTAAGGTGCCTGTTTAATGCCGTTTTAAATTTACAAAAAGATGGCAGGCACCTCACACTGCTCGGGAGCGAATTCCAGAGGTGCGCACCTTGAACTCTGAATGAAAAAAGGCCCTTATCGGTGCGCGACCCCGGAACCGAGAGCTCTTTCATACCACCCCTACTTGAAGTCCTGGCCTGGTTTTTTTCAAAGAGGGCAGTAAGATACGGTGGCTGCCGCATGACAACCGCTTTGTAAAGCAGCAGCCCCATAAAATACTCCCTCCTCACCTTCAAATCTAACCAGTCCAGTTTTTTCCTGTAGGCGGTGATATGCTCATCCCGCCTAACACCACATATGTATCTCACACATGCATTCTGCAGACGTTGTAGTCGTGTCTGGAGCTCCCCTGACACATCAAGAAGAACCACTGAGCAATAATCTAAGTGAGGTAGTACCAGTGCACATGCCAGCTGCTTCCTCAGTATCTCTGTGGTGCTTGAACGGAAAAGTTTTAAGCTATACAGAGCCCTATTTACCTTTCTACTGACCGCATTCAGTTGCGGCTTCCATGTCAACCCTCCGTCCATCACCACGCCGAGGTTGGTGACTGTATCGACAAAGGGAACGTGTACGCCGGTCTGTATCTCAATGCCTTGCAAGTCGAGGCTCTGAACCTGTTTGATGTTGTGATCAGATCCAAAAATGATCGCCTTTGTCTTGCCGACATTGAGGCGCAGGCCAGCTGACGTTGCCCAGTTCGACACTGCTTGTGCTACAGCCGACATGCGACCGATACCATCACGAAGACCTTTCAGGGTCACTTGTGTGTAGGTTTGCAAGTCGTCAGCGTAAAGTATGTGTTCGACGCCATCTAAGTCGAGTGCGTCTTGTAAGTCGTTTATGTACAGGCTGAAAAGCAGGGGTCCCAGGACTGAGCCCTGTGGAACGCCAAGATTGGTGGTTAGCCAACCTGAATCCCCGTTTGTGATTGTGACGACTTTCTGTCGTCTCCCCATGATATATGACTTAAGCCACAGGAGAACACTCCTGGAGAATCCCATGCGCATCAGCTTACGCAGCAGTTTAGTGTGTGAGATGGTGTCGAATGCTTTGCTAAAATCAAACATTAACAAAATAGTCAATAGTTTTTTGTTGTTGTCAATGCCTGATCTTATGTCCTCCGTCAGTTTCAGTAGTGCTGTCTGTGTACTGTGATTCTGTCGAAAACCAGTCTGCATCGGGTCCAAAGTATTATTTTCTCGTAAGAAGTTGGTTATTTGGTCGTGTACGATTTTTTCAAGGACCTTAGAAAGGAAACTCAGCAGGGCAATTGGTCGGAAATCTGACACCGTAGATGGGACAGGTTTCTTCTTCAAAGGCACCAACCGAGCTCCCCTCCAAGCTCCCGGAAAAATGCCACTGGACAGAGAGGAGTTAAAGATCTTAACAATATGATCTCCCACAAACGGAAGAGCCTTAGCCACTATACTTTGGGGAATGTCGTCTTCCCCTCTGGCTTGTGATGAGAAGTGGGCAACAGCCAGAACCACGTCCGAGAAGCTGACTTCTCGGAAAACAAAACCGTCATCACTGGCAGTGGTCAGGACGCTGTCAAGTTTTTCATCACCCTCATTTTGGGAGATCGACACCCCTGCAAAGTGGGCATTGAGCTCTTCCGGTGAGAAACCATGAAGCTCCTCTCTTGTCTTTGGCAGAAGGCCCAGAGCCTTGAGCTCTTTCCAGATATCTTTCTTATTATTAATCGCTTCAGAAATTTTATTTTGTAAAAATCTTTCCCTTGTTTCCTTCGTTCGTAATTCAGCTTCAGCTGCAAGGCCCTGATACTCCCGCCACAGTCTGTCGTCATTGGTCCTCGAATAGCGTCTTCGTACGGAGTCACGTTTTTTGTAAAGATGTATTAGCTCAGCATCAACCCATGGTGGATTTGTTTTCTTTTTCGGTATGAATTCTTTTAACGGTGCAATTTTATCTATCACAGCCATGAGGTTGACACTGAGGCACTCTAATTGACTGTCAACACTCGCCGCGGGACCATCGATCCGCGACCAATCACAGTCAGCTAGGCGAGACAGGAGGTCGTCTTGCTGGATCGACTTAAAATCCCTGTAGCTGAATGATTCAACCACAGGGGATGCAGCAGTTTCGACCCCAATCTCGACCTCTATGATGTTATGATGACTGGGAAAAGGCGCCGGCCGATTGTCCCTGCTCAGTACAACGTCATTATTATCTGTCAAGATCACATCAATCCACGTGTGAGAATCCGTGAGATGATGAGTCGCAAAATGATCAATTATTTGAAGGTTAAGATCATCAGCCAACCGTCTAACAAATTTCGCATCAGCTGACGTTCCGAGTAGGTTCGCATTCAGATCTCCCATAATAATTTTGTGACTAAAGTCTTGAGTATGTATCGTCAGTTTGTCTATTAAGTCCGAGCCCTGTAAAAACGGTACGTGTGGTGGTCTGTATATTAAAGCAACAAAGACGGGGGGAAGGCTGCCCTGCTGAACACTGCACATTAAATATTCAGGTATAAATGGTCTGCCCTCCTGTGTTGTTGGAGAACTGCTTAGTAAATTTGCCTTGAAAGTGTTATGAATGTACAGGACTAGCCCGCCTCCTAGTTTGTTGCGATCAAGTCTAAGTAGTGAGTAGTCATCGATCTGAATGAGATCACTCCCAACATCAGGGTCAAGGTGCGACTCAGCAACCCCAAAGAGATGGTAGGTAGGACGAGCTGAAAGGTGTTGTTTAATCATGCCAATGTGCCCCTTCAGTGAGGTAACATTGACAAAACCTGCCCTCAGTCCCTTACAGTGAACCCCCCCAGCAGTGTCTGCGGATAGTCAATTTTTTGCAGCAGTTGACGGAATTACATTATTATCAATCTCGATTTCATTATCAACAGTTTTTTTTTCAGTATTTACAGTTTGAGATGGTTGATTAATGGCATATGATGCCACAATTGTCTGTAAATCAGCCGCAGATGAAAATTCATGAGAGACATCGCCATCGCGCCTCTTCACCAGGAAACGGCCCCCTCTATGCCAAACATATTTAAAATTAAGTCTCATCGCAAGGGCCTTGAGACTTCTATATTTAATAAAACATTCTTTTGTTAACAATTCATTTATAAAAATTTTCCCATTTATAATCCCATCCCTTGTGTCCTGGTCAAGAGCTGCAATGTCGACATCTCTAGCATGAAAGCCAGTGATAAGCTTTTTGGCTCGCATTATTCTCTCGCCTAACGCACTGCTGGAAAGGGTAACAACCCATGGTGACCTTCTACGTTCGCTGTTTGTATCTGCTAATGCCGCAGCTGTCGATTCTTCTGACCGAAGCAGGCGTGTGCCTATTATATCAATTTTTTGTGTTGATGGAAGGACACGGCACAGTATCGCGTGTGCGACGTCAACACGCTTAGAGACATCACCGTCGAAAATGTTTGAAATAATGAGCTCCGTATTACCGCTTTTAATGTTTTTACTGTGCATTGTCCCCCCATCAATCTTTTGCACCCGCGTGCTTCGTGCAGGTGATGCCGCAGCGTTAGCATTGTCGTTATTATAATTGTTCAAACGCCTAGACATTTTATTTCTACTATTTACAATCTGGATAAACCCGTCGTTATTGCTTTCACAATTGTCAATTGTTTCGCTTATATCACTATAATTGTCAAGTAAGGTACTATTCGTAGCAGACGCATTATTATTAGCAGTATTACATTTTTTTGTACTTATAAGAGAAACGGTATTGTTTTGTGTACTGGGTAGTACCGCGATTTTTTGGAATTCTATTTTATTTAGTATGAGTTTGTTATCTTTTTGGATGTTCTCAACATTTCTTTCAATTTTCTCAATAGTAGTAGTATATACAGAGGTAAAATCTTCTTTTGTTATTATTTTTTCTATTTTTGTTATTATTTCCTTGTTGTCAAGTTCAACTCTATTGATTTTGTTTGTTAAATTTAGGAAATCGTTTTCAAAAGTGTTTAATACAAGATTATCAATTTTAGTCTGTGACTCGAGATTTGTCTGCTCTAGATTATCGATTTTATCAATTAACATATTGTAATGTACCTCTGTATTGGTCAATAAAGTGTTCGTTTCTACGTTATTATCATGTAATTTTTTATTTTTAATTTTTAGGTTATCTATTTCTTGATAAAGCACTTGCTTCTCCTTTTTCATCTCCTCCAGCTGGGAGTGTTGTTTCGACAGTTTTTCCTCAATTTTTTGCAGCTTAGAGTCAATTGAAAGTGCTAAAGTATGTATTGCTGGTAACGTATTTAGCCTATTTACAATTGCCTCCAATCTGCCTTCAATAGAGGTGCAATGTCTAGCAAGTGCATTATCAATGTTTCTTGAAGTAGAATTCGCGTACTCCACTAGGCAGGAGACCGTTGTTCCCTTTTTTAACGCGGTACTATCTAGCATACGGATGACTGACGCATTTATATCATTAATACTGCTGTTATTTTTGGAGAAGGAGGACTGTGAAGTATTATTAGCTCGGTCCGCATTCTTGGCCGTGACGTCACTCGGGGATTCCCCACTGTGCTCTGCTCCTATACTGGAAATGGGCGGGCCTAGTGACGTCACAGGAGACTGTGAGGCCAACCGGAGTAGGCTGCTGGTGGGGGCGGGGCTTAGCCCCTGCAACGGAGAGAGTGAGGAGTTGGTGGGCGCGGCCTTGCTCGCCTGATTGGTGCGAGCAGCTGTTGCAGGCCTTTTATTGGCCGGAGTGGACGCGGCTAGCTCCTTCTCTTTCCCACTCATATTTTTGCTGGCGTTCGTCGCGCGCGCGACTGCCGACTCGAACATCGACCTCTTCGAGTCGATACATGCCTGGCACGCTACCGCTTTAGTATGTAGCTGCAATGCGTTCCTTTGTACGCGGGTAAGCACTGCAAGAGGCTTGCACGCCGGATGGTAAGTAATATCGCATATGCAGCACTTACGTAGCGAGTTGCTGCTCCTAGGAACCTCCCCGCAGATGGCGCAGTTGTCGACCATGGTGTTAGTGGCGACAAAGATGAGTCGTGGAAGGTACTGATGGTGTGTCTAGGATGCAGCAGGTGTCGCCTCGGTGGTCACGTAGTTGTAGTTCGAGTCGGCAGATGGCGCCTTGATAGTATGGCGCTGCGTGCTGTGTGTCCAGAATGAAGTGGTACCTCTGGATTATGCTTCGTGCTTGGCTCCCGCCACTCTGCCGTATTCACCTCTCTTAACCTCAAAAAACACCTGGCCGGGTGTTGTTGCTTGGATGTTGAAAACTGTGCCGATGGACCAGTGGAAGCTGTGATTTATTATCACAGCTATGGTTGGAATGTTCCACTGTGCAGGCACCACAACAGACCGGCTCACAGGCGCAGGAGGCAGCAGAGTGCGGTGTAAAAGCAGGAGCCAAAACACGAGCAGGTGCACCTAGCAGACGCGCGACGACTTTTCGACTAGAGGAGAGAAACAGAAATGTCAAACTTGCATGACTCATCTTTCGTGTGTGCAAGTTGAATTTGAACAACATCTTCAACAAGGAGGTAATCTACAATCTGAGAAAACAGAAGCTAGTGTAGAGTGGCGAGACGTGCAGTCGGCTTTCCAAAATCGAATCAAGACTGGCATAGTTGTAAATATAAAACACATGGACATTCTGAGTTTCTTAAGTGATGCACAAAAGCTCTTCAAAGTTAAGGCACAAGAATGCTTAGAAGAATACAAAGCTGTGAAAATAAATTTAGATTTTATCTTGGAATTTTCTATGCAGAAAAATCGAGAGGAAACGACCAATATTACATATTTCACGAGCGAAAGTGCTACAGTATACATGTCAACAAATTTAGAGGAATGGTTTAAAGACAATATCAAAGAGCCCATTCTTATACAACTAGAAGAATTTCAGGAAAAGGATTCCGGCTGGACATTGAAGAGTATTAAAAGTTCGTGTATAAATATGAAAAAATATTCTCCATTCAAGGGCAGTTCTTACGTTCCTCTCCCAAAGTGTGTAGAAAACAAAAAGCATGTTTAATGTTCATAACAATGACAATCAGTGTTTCAAGTATGCTATTCTTTCAGCATTATATCCCAGCAAATATAATTCCAACAGAGTTAATCAGTATCGTTTACGTGAGAACGAGTTGATCTTTAGTGATATACAGTTCCGAATAAAACTGAAAGATATTTCAAAATTCGAAAAATTGAACAATATTTCAGTAAATGTATACATGCTCAGAAAGTATGGTTCAAAATTTGAAGTATCGCCTTGACACGTTACGTCAGAAAAGAAGGCTGAACAAGTAAATCAAGCAGAAGAGGAAGATCAACATGTAAATCTACCAGCAGAGGAAGATCAACATGAAAATCTACCAGAAAATAATAATCAACCAGAACAGAAGGGTGGACATGTAAATCTACTTATATTTCAAGATTTTTACACTGATGAGCATGAAGAAAATAATTTTGCTGATGGCGATGAAAGCATGCCTAAATACCATTACGTTTGGATCAAAAGCATGTCTCGTCTTCTGAGTTCTCAACTGTCTAAAACTAATAAAAAATCATACCACTGTGAAAGGTGTTTACAAGTTTTCTATAATGAAAAAAGATTGAAAATTCATGAAAATCATTGTAAAAATATAAATAATTGTCGAATTAATCTGCCAGACTCAAAGAATAACATTCTCCAATTCAAAGATTACAAAAAGAGAGAAAAAGTTCCTTTTGTTATTTATGCTGATTTTTAATGTTTATTGAAGCCTACTGAGAATGAAAATGCTTTTTAACTTCATGAAGCATACAGCACAGGTTACTACACAAAATGCAGCTTTGATAACAGATTATCTGTCTATAAATCTTACAGACAAAAATTTCGAGATCAAGAGACACCTGCAGAATGGTTTGTTCGAGAACTAAAATCAATAAGTGAGAAGATAGATCATCTCTACAAGAATCCTAAACCAATGAAACTCACAGCACTAGAAGAATTATCTTTCCAAAGGTCAACCGTTTGTCATATATGTCGAAAATCAATCGGTGATGAAGAACTTGCAGTGCGAGACCATTGTCATTTTACAGGACGGTATGTTATTAGTTTAGTTATATTTAAAATTAATTTTTGGTGATTCCCAAAGAAAGAAAAAATTAATTCTTTTTTCGCTTCAGTTTCAGAGGTGCAGCTCACAATTCATGTAATTTGAATTATAAGAACTCAAGATTCATTCCCGTTGTTTTTCATAACCTCAATTATGATACTCACTTCATTTTGAAAGAGATCGCTACTTCTACACTGATGAATGGACGAGTTAGTCTAATACCTCATAATAAGGAGAAATATATTTTGTTCACGAAATACATAGATGACTGCGACATCAGCTTTAGATTCATAGATTATTGGCGTTTTCTACCATCATCATTGGAAAAGCTCGCATCATATATACAAAACGTGCCTATGGCGGTGAAAGAGTTTCGATCAGATGGATTCACAAATGAAATGATAGATCTTCTCAGACTGAAAGGTATATTTCGATATGATTATGTAGACTCATTTGATAAGCTATCGTCTACAAAATTGCCAGAAAAGA
Source organism: Gastracanthus pulcherrimus (assembly GCA_949152435.1). Lineage (NCBI taxonomy): Eukaryota > Metazoa > Arthropoda > Insecta > Hymenoptera > Pteromalidae > Gastracanthus > Gastracanthus pulcherrimus. Next base: position 115,902,442 of record OX424574.1, read on the forward strand.
ATGAGTTTTATAATGAACTAACAGATTCCCATGTTGCTGAAGAAGACTACAAGCATACTGTTCGAGTCTGAAATAAGTTACATATAAAAACATTGGGAGAGTATTCAGATCTTTACTTAAAAACAGATGTTCTACTATTGGCTGACGTTTTTGAAAGTTTTCGAAAGACATCTCTTAAAGCTTATGATTTATGTCCTGTTCACTTCTACACGACGCCAGGGTTAACATTTTCAGCAGCTTAAAATGACAAAGGTAAAATTCGACCTTCTTACAGATATTGATATGCTAATGTTTATTGAAGCAGGCATTCGGGAAGGAATAAGCCAGTGTTGTAATCGATATGCTAAGGCAAACAATCTATACATGGGTTCTTCATACGATGAGAAACGGAAAACAAAGACACTCTTATATTTTGATATAAATAATCTGTATGGGTGAGCGATGGTACAGCATTTACCGATTGGAAAATTCAAATGGATTGACTTTGAGGTGAATCCATGCTTCTTCAATACACCACCAGATTCAGATATAGGTTACATTGCTGAAGTAGACTTAGAGTATCATGAGGAAATACATGATGAACATCGAGACTTCTCTTTCTGCGCAGAGCACCGTGCACCACCTGGCTCAAAGCAGAACAAACTTCTCACTACTCTGAACGATAAGAAAAAGTATGTAGTTTACTATCGAACACTGAAACAGGCGCAGGATAATGGACTTTGTTTGAAAAAGGTGCATAGAATTCTGAGTTTCGAGCAGAAGGCCTGGCTTAAACCTTATGTCGAATTAAATACTGAGAAAAGAAAGCAAGCGAAGAGTGAGTTTGAAAAATTCTTCTATAAATTATTAATTAACGCTGTCTATGGAAAGTTTATCGAGCGCGAGCGATCTCGAGTTGATGTACGATTAGTAAATAAATTCACAGGCAGATATGGGGCAGAAGCACGCATAGCTCAACCAAATTTTCACAGCTGTGCAATCTTTGATGAAAATTTAGTTTCCATTACAGCTAAAGAGAACAAGTATCACAATCAATAAACCGATATACGTTGGTCTTTGTATCCTTGATTTGTCCAAGACATTAGTTTATGATTTCCATTACTCGTATATGAAACAGCGAGTAGGAGAAAAATGCAAACTTCTTTAGACATATACTGATAGTTTGATATATGAAGTTGAGGAGATTGATATGTATAAAATAATGAAAGAAGACATTCACAGGTTTGATACTTCTGATTATGATGAGAATAATCAGTTTAACATTCCACCTTGCCAATAAAAAAGTTCCAGGATTAATGAAAGACGAATGCTGTGGCAAGATCATGATGGAATTTATAGGTTTACGAAGCAAAATGTACAGTATTTTAGTTCATGGAGGAGAGACAGTGAAAAATGCCAAAGGTATAAAATCGAGCGTTGTGAAGAAGGCAATAACTTTCGAGGATTATAGAAGATGTCTTCAGGATCTTATTATTGTAAAACGTGATCAATGCAACATTCGTTCAAAATTGCACATAGTGCATACTGAAAGACAGAATAAAATTGCTCTTAGTCTTCACGCTGTTAAGAGATTCTTATTGCCTCAGAGTACAGACACTTTACCTTGGGGTCATTTTCGAATCATGGATGAGCAGATGGCGCAAGCTGCACTTCGAATAGAGGAGGATGCTGAAAAACAAGAAATAGTGGTAGGGATGGAAGTGGAGAGGGGGTATGAAGTATCCAATGAAAGTGGGGCAACGCGAGTGGGGATGCATGTTGCAGAAAATGAAAGAGAGGGGGAAATACGAGGTGGGGGTGAAGCAGCCAATGAAAATGGTGCAACGCGAGAGGGGATGACACTTTATGACAATGAAGGTGAACAAATCAGAATTGATTATGATGTGTTAGAGGAGTTTATGCATGACTGGGATCCATCAATGGAGGGAATACGCTCTGAGGGAGGAGAGAGAAGGGATATATTACAAGAGGCAATGCAAGGGGCAGAAATTGTGGTGGGGAATGTACTATATCAACAGACAGACCACGACGAGGAGCACTTTCGAGCAATCGAAGAGTTCGAGAATTATCATCCTTGCAAGAAGAACCCAAGACTGAACTAAATTTCTAAGTAAGTTCACAGTTAATTATCACCAATTTTCTTTTTGGTTGGATGGATCTATCTACACTTAATAAGATTGCTGAACACGACTTCTTGCCGAGGAAGAAAGTAACAGACTTGGAAAAAGATCATCAGTACATGGTGTCAGCACTTAAGGAGGTGAAGACGAGATTCGGGACGCAGGTCGTAGACGAAAACGACGAAAGTTTTCAAATATTTTTAACAGAGAAGATTTCATCAGCCATCCTAAGAGATCAAGAGTTTTTTGACAGACTCTCCAATACTGCAAATAAAATGAATTTATTTCTGACATATCAGGGTGGATCTTCCTTTAAGTTTGAATGAAATACGCAGCTTGCTTTGATTATAATACTTATTTTATTCAGATTAAAACTTGTACATAATAATACATAAATTAATACAATAACATAATATGATTGCTTTCTTATTTACTAGTACCTGCATTATTGCGTTTACATTAATATTTTTGGTTAATTCTTGATTAAATCAAATAATTTTTTTTTATCTAATAATCTTTGACATAATAAGTTACCGGATTGGTTTTTACAACTCGTGATATTGTGAAAATTTCAGTAGACCAATTTGGTGTATAACCTTTTTCAAAAACATGTATTATCTTACTTATCCGCACTTTATCTCCTACTTTAAATTTCGGTTTTTTCACTCGTAACTTTTCATTTGGAAAATGCTTCTTGACCTCTCTTTCATTTACCTGCGTAACATTATTAGGCTCAATTCCTATTGTCCGATGTTTTCTTGAATTGTAAGCTTTCACGAACTCAGGCAGGATATCCCACCATTTATAGCTCCCTTGTTTGCTGAACTCTATCAACATTGCATTTTTTAATGTTCTATTAAAACGCGCACATATGCTTGCATGAAGATTACTATGTGAAGAGTATAGGTATATCTTGTACTTCTTCATGAGTTTCTGAAAGTTTGAATTGTAAAATTCTTTTCCTTGGTCAGTTTGTAGATTTGTCGGTACGCGTTCTTGTTTCAGTATTTACTCCATAGCTAGAGTAACATCATTACCACTCTTTGACTTGATTGGTATGGCCCATGCATACTTTGAAAATGTATCTATGACAGTAAGTAAGTAGCGAAAACCTTTGTTTTCGTTGGCGTATGGAATCATTTCTACAAGATCAGCTTGCCAAGTTTCATCTATTCCACGTATATCATATTTTCTTCGCTTGTAGATGCGGCGAGCTGGTTTGTGTAACTCTTCAAATATTTTTTTTCGCTCCATTTTCTTTTTTTTTTCGAAAATATGTTTAAGGTTTAAGAAAAATTCGTGATTATGAAACTTTTATTGAGTCAGAATTGTTTTTTTTTTTTCAAAGCATTCTTTCAATTTTGTCTCAAGATTATCTAATCGAATTTTAAGATGCGAAAGAACATTATTGATTTTATTAAATTCCATGTTTACGGGAATCTCTAAGTTAACTTTCATTACAGCCATTATGTTAGTTAGATTTCTAACTTCTTTACTTATAGTTGTCAGAAGCACTTCCAAGGTGACTGCATCATTAGGCTGACTTGGATAAGCAAGGTTACATAACCTTTTATTTTGTAAATCAAAATTACCATCTAATGTAAGATGATAACCAATGCCTGGTGGACCGCGACTCACTTCTTGCGTGCCCTCAAGTTTTCTTCCGAACACGTCGAGACTCATGATGCTACTGATCTTATAGGAAAAGATGTATTTCAATATATATGTCCAGCTTCACGTAGTTCCTCAATGATCGATTGTATTTCATTGTCGTGATTGTTATTTCCAGCAGATCGTTCCGCAACTAATAATCGCAGTTGCACGATAAGCTCGTTTGGATCATCCCAGTAGACTAGATCTATTGAAGAATTTTTCTTTGCTATTTTATATTTAGGTATGAGGCCTCTTCCGGTGGTGATTTATTTTTATGATCGCTGCGGAACATGGGTCCTATGATATTCATATATTTTCTACTCTTCGAAGTGCGTATACTCTCATCTTTGCTGTGTCTTTTCCGATGAGCATTTGATGCTTCCAGGATGCTGCGATAATTTTTTCGATCTGGTGAACTTATAAGATTGTCATTTGGTAGTTTCTTGAAGAGTAATTCCATTAGTCCCCTACTTTTAGGATAACTTTTATCTCTCACTTTTACCATTTTATCATGAAATTGAATTTCTGAATCGCCAATCATACACATTCCATTGACGTTCCGCACTCCATATATGTTATCGATTTTGCTGCGGCTTTCATTTAACAATGATAAAAAGTAACTTGATTCATATCCTTCAAGCGCAGATTTGAATATTGAATTCATCATTGTGCCATCCATCGAAGAAAAATCTGCATCATCATCATCATCATCATATGCGGAACCCGACTCATTCATATCGTTTACAATATAACTTGATTGATCGAATCTCAATCTCTTCCTCGGTTTCCTGTTGCCGTCTATATTCAAAATGTGATTAGAAGGTGGCAAGCTTTCGACTTTCGAATCGTCGAACTTCTCGAGTGGTGTAATGACTGGTTTCAATGTATCACCAATAACTTTTTCAAAATCTTCTCTCTCCTTTTTCAATAAAGAGTATTTTTGTTTAATAGCCTCAAGTGCTCGCAAGAGCTCGCTGAGAATATTCTTTTCTTTCTTAAAGCCTGACATGCTAACGAGATGCTGTCTACAATTGAACTGTAAGTTTCGGATTCATAACTTCTTTTTTATTACAAAACAGTCAAATCCTTTTCTGTATCTACCATCATCCATCACTCTATCTTTGTCGATAACAACAAATCCATACTTATCATTCTTCCAGCATTCAGAACTAAGATTCAGAACTAAGTGTCGGATTCCCACGCCGGTGACCCGGGTTCGAATTCTAGTCTCTGCCGATTGATACAAGCACCTCTGTAAAAATTACATGTGCTTTGTTTACAAACACATCGCAGACCCCCGTCGTCGATTAGCACCACATGGAAGCACAAACATGGCGACGTTAAATAATAATAAAAAAAAAAAAAAAAAAAGTATTGACATGATCTTCATAGATATATTTTAGATTAACATCGTCTTGACGATAAATTACTAACATATTAATATTGTCCCTTACGAGGTGTTTCGGTATATGAGCGTACGACTGACATAGATAAAAGCTGTCTACACTTTTATGTCTTCCCATACCGAAAAATGCTCTGACGTTGTCCTGCTTCTCACAAGCCACATCATCAAAAATCATAATTTAATTTGGTCGGGTCTCATCTGGAGATACTACAGATTCATGCTCACTAAAAGGTAGATATGATACACATTTTATCGGTTCCAAAACTTTTTCGAGAAATATATACTTTGGCTGATTCAAGGATTTAGAGTATACATACAAATTTTCAAATCTAAGACCATTGGGATGTGTAATTAGAGCCAATTAACTATTTGTTTTTCCACAGTTAGATGGCCGCAGAATACTGCTCGTATAGTATCAGGTAGTGATTCTCCATGATGATTCCTTCTCTTCTGTTTTCCGAAATCAAAGTTTGTGACGGGGAGTTTGACGTTCTGTTCGCTAAAATCCATGTTCACGTGACAAAGTCTAGTTTGACATTGAACTATGGAAATATAAACGCATGTTTTATATTTTGATCTTTAGTTATAAAACAACACTCGAAGAGTGATGATCGTACATAAATCTCGGAAACAACCAAAAGGTTATGGATTGCTTGATAAAGTGATCAATAACTTGCCGATTGAAATGCATCTTCCTATATATCAATGCTGTGGTCCCGAAACTAAATTGAAAATACGATTGAAAAGAGGTGATCTTGGAATTAATCCGCTTGATCAGGCATGCAAAGAACATGACATAGTTTACTCTGATAAAAATGCTGATTGTAAAGCAGCTGACATGAAGCTCGCTGATAAAGCTTGGCAGCGTGTTAAAGCCAAGGATGCCTGTCTTGGTGAAAAAGCATATGCTTTTGCTATTAGAAATGCTATGAAATTAAAAGGAATAACTGGAATGGGTCTGAAATTAAGTAAGCTAGTGACGGCTGCTAAAAAATCAATGTCACCAAGTAAATGTTCCCGCAAGGTTATTCAATCCACCTTGAAAGGTGCACGTCAATCTGTTAAGAAAGTTGGTAGTAAGAGGAAAGTTATCATTCCACGTGTTCTTCCAATTCCATCAAAAATTGTTGGAGTTCTTCCTTTTCATACTGCTGTTTGCAGGACTAAGTACGACCGGTGCTCTGGCAGGGGGAGCTGCAGGAATAGCTAAAGCAGTACATGATGCTAAAGCTGCACAGCAAAACCATGAAAAAAGTAAGAGACATAATAAGGCAATGGAAGCTATTGCTTTAGGCGAAGGTCTCTATCTTAAACCATATAAAACTGGAATGGAATCATTTATGAAACCTCATGTTGGTCATGGTCATGTTACTAAAAAAAAAAAACTTCGATTTAACTTTGCCAAATCGCCCACTGACTGACTATGATCTTCTAAAATATGCTCGTATGTTGCAACTTCCACATTTCCGAGGTGTTTTTATGAGAAATAATCTGCCTTTCGATGGTCCATGGAGTAATGAATCTGCTATTGTTAACTTGGATGACATGAAAATTAAAGGCACTCACTGGGTGTGTTATGGAAAACATGGATCCAAACTAATTTATTTTGACAGTTTTGGTGATCTGAAACCTCCCATAGAACTCATGTATTATATTTCAACGTGAAAGAAGTAAAATATAACTATAAAAGATATCAAAATTTTGACTTATTCATTTGCGGTCATCTTTGTCTTCAATTCTTAACCGGAAGACTATAAAAGAGAAGATTGCAAACGAATGGGAATCATTCTCTTTCAATCAGTCATGGAAGACAGTTTCACTTTGAGTCTTTCAGGAAAATCTTATCTTCTAGAAGCACAATATTTTCCTTCAATTGAACTACGTCAGTATAAAAATTATGTTTTGGGTTTAGTTGAACTTTTAACATTCAACTCGATTCCCAATGTGGACTATTCGAATAATAAACTTCATGTGAATGGAAATATTATCACTATCCCTACTGGCAGTTACGAGATTAATGCTATTAATACATTTTTACAAGAAACTTTGAAATCTAAAGGAATTGAAATTTCTTTGAGAGCTAACAGTAATACTCTCAGAAGTGATTCAATACGTCGTCTTCTTGGCTTCACCCCTCGCATTCTCAAGGAAAAAACTCATCACAGTTCTGATTTACCTCTGAAAATATTGAGAATCAACGCTCTCAGAGTGGAGTCCAATATTACCGCAGGTGCTTACATCAACAACAAAAAAGTTCATACAATCCATGAGTTCTTTCCCAGAGATCCACCAGGATATAAAATCTTGGAAGTTCCATCTTATGTCATATATCTACCACTCAGTGTCAAGTGCATAGATCATCTTCAAATTCAAATCGTAGATCAAGATGGAAATTTAGTAAATTTCCGTGGAGAAGAAATTACTATTAGACTCCCCATAAAATCTGTATAATGGGTATCGTTTACAATTCTAGAGTGCATATAAGTCAACCAACATGTCAATCGGTCATCAGTCGACCGAAGAAACTCAAACCGTTAACACGGAAGAGCATTCAGTTCCACAGAAACCTAGGTCTAAAAGTTCGTGGAGAAAATTCGAGTGTATAATTCTCTGCTGCTTCCAGAAAACATTCCTCTGAGTATAATCTTGGGCTTTGCAGAATACTATAAAAAATTATAGTTAATGTGAAGCATGAACTCATTCAAATAGTGTAAATACATATGAAGACTACCAGGTAAAAATAACGCAGATAGAGTGGTTAATGCTATATGTTATTGCATCTGATAAACAAAAGATCCAGCTGCTGAATTTCATTGGCAAAGATAATCCTGTCTCTATGTGTTATCGATCTTGGGAGTTATTTGAATATCCTCTACTTCCGAGCACGAATAAACATGTCTGGACAGTGAAAACTTCAAACCAATTAGAAAAACCTCGTTTTGTCATTCTCGGACTACAAACCAAGAAAAAAAATTTGAAAACTGAAAATGCCAGTCGATTTGAGCATTGTGACATTATTAATGTGAGACTTTTCTTGAATTCTCAATATTATCCATATAACAATATGAATCTCGACATATCTAAGAATCTGTTCGCTGTTCTCTATGATATGTATGCAAATTTTCAAATCACCTACTATGGAAGAGACCCACAGCCACTGCTGACAAAGTCTGAATTTATCAACCTTGAACCACCCGTAGTTATTGACTCTTCACGGCAAAACGAATCTATGAAGAGCGCTCCTGTCGATGTACGTCTAGAATTTGAGTCTGAAAAAGAGTTTCCAGGTAACGCTTCAGCTTATTGCATGATCTTACACGATCAAATCGTTCAGTACAATCCCATCCGTGGGGATATCAAAAAGCTTGTCTAAACAGCATGTTTATCCAACACACTTTCGTTTCAACACTCATTCCAACATAGAGTATGCAGTAGGCATGATTGGTTTCAAGCAAATGGGAGATGATTATGTTTTAAAAGAAATAGCTATCATTCCTCTCAATGAAAGTTGTGATCCTATCGTTCGTCTATTCAAGAAACCCTTTTCATGGAAAAGACTCTCTGACAAATTACAAAGGGAAAACATTTGGCTGGAACATCATTATCATGGAATAGCCTGGAACACGGATGGGCTTGACTACTCACAAATTGGATCATTACTCCGTGACTTTTTACACGATGCTACCAAAATTTTTGTCATGCATGAATTTAAACAGAAATGGCTACAATGATTCAATTTTTCTGCAGTTTATAACATTCAGCAATACGGCTATCCGTCAAAAACCTATCTAGTCAAGTGCGTTACAGTATATACAAACCATAATCCCATCTACAAGACTGCCTGCGCACTTCACACCGTCAAACTCATAAAAATATTCTATCACTCCTGTAAATATTTGCAAAGAAAATAAAGAAAAAAAGTAGAAAACACTAGATAGGCATTCTGGTTCACGTGAGAGAAAGGGAAGCTCTTCCACTTTCTCGATTTCAGATTCTGGATGATTCTGGGTGATTTAGAATCCGAACGGATGCTGGATCACTTTGAGAAGGGAGGGGGTGATACAGAAACCGCATGAGCCACTATGCCTATAACTTATCTACTAAATTTTCAAAAGAATTTAGAAACTGATCTAAAGTAAATTTAAAAAATTAGATTCTCTGTAAGAAAAAAGGATTAAAATATCTCAAATTTTTTTCGTAAGAGGGACTTTGTCAGTTTTTTTGCATGTAAGAATGAATTATTTTAAAGTATAACTTTTCAAAAGAACTTAGAAACTGAGCATGAGTAAACTTCAAAAATTAGAATATCAGCAAGAAAATAGGATTAAGACATTGTAAAATTTTTTCATAAGAGGGACCTTGTCTATTTTTTTACATGTAAGAATAAATTATTTTAAAGAATAATTTTACAAAAGAACTTAGAATCTGAACAAAAGTAAATTCAGATAATTGGAGTCTATGTAAGAAAACGGCATTAAGACATTGTTAAATTTTTTCATAAGAGGAACCTTGTCAATTTTTTACATGTTAAAATGCATTATTTTAAAGTATAATTTTACAAAAGAACTTAGAATCGAAGCAAAAGTAAATTAAAAAATTAGATTCTCTGTAAGAAAATAGGATTAAAATATTCTCATATTTTTTTAAGGTAATAAATTTGTCAGTTTTTTTACGTACAAGAAGGAATTCTTGCAAAGTATAACTATGCAAAAAAACTTAAAATCTGATCAAAAGTAAATTAAGAAATTAGATTCTGTGTAAGAAAATAGGATTAAGAGATTGTCAAATGTTTTCATAAAATGGACCTCGTCAATTATTTTACATGTAAGAATGAGTTATTTTAAAGTATAACTTTATAAAAGAACTTAGAGTCTGAGCAAAAGTAAATTTAAAAATCAGAGTCTGTAAGGAAACGGAAAAAAAAATTTTCATATTTTTGTCATATGAGTGTCTGTGTCATTTTTGTCATAACAATAAACTTTTTCAGTATTTTTACGTGCAAGAAAGAATTATTTTAAAGTATAACTTTTCAAATAAACAGAGAATGTGCACAAGTAAATTAAAAAATTAGAGTCTCTGCAAGAAAAGAGGATTGAAACATTGTCATATTATTTTCATAACAGGGACTTTGTCAGGATTTTTGCATGTAAGAATGAATTATTTTGAAGTATAACTTTTCAATAGAACTTAGAAACTGAGCAAAAGTAAATTTAAAAAATTAGAGTCTCTGTAAGAAAACAGGATTAAGACATTATCAAATTTATTCATAAGAGGGACCTTGACAATTTTTTTACATGTAAAACGAATATTTTAAAGTATAATTTTACTGAAGAACTTAGAATCTGAGCAAAATTAATTTAAAAAATTAGAGTCTCAGCAAGAAAATAGGATTAAATTATTCTCATATTTTTTGCATGAGAGGGACATTGTCAGATTTTTTACATATAAGAATGAGATTTTAAAGTATAACTTTTCAAATTAACAGAGAATCTGCACAAGTAAATTAAATAAATTAGAGGTTCTGTAAGAAAACAGGATTAAAACATTATCATATTTTTTTCATAAGCGGGACTTTGTCAGGTTTTTTGGATTTAAGAATGAATTATTTTACATTATACGTTTATAAAAATACTTAGAATCTGAGCAAAATTAAATTTAAAAAAGTAAGGTCTCTGTAAGAAAACAGGATTAAAACATTGTCATATTTTTCTCATAATAGGGTCTTTGTCATTTTATCATAGCAATAACTTTGTCCGTTTTATTACGTACAAGAATGAATTATCTTAAAGTATAACTTTACAAAAGAACTTAGAAACTGAGCAAAAGTAAATTTAAAAAATAGAGTCTATATAAGAAAACAGCATTAAGATATTGACAAATTCTTTCATAGGAGGCACCTCATCAATTTTTTTACATGTAAGAATGAAATATTTTAAAGTATAACTTTACAAAAGAACTTAGAATCTGATCAAAAGTAAATTAAAAAATTAGTTTCTATGTAAGAAAAAAGGATTAAAACATCTCAAATTTTTTTCATAAGAGGGTCTTTGTCAGTTTTTTTATATGTAAGAATGAATTATTTTAAAGTATAACTTTTCAAAAGACCGTACAAACTGAGCAAATGTAAATATATAAAATTAGTGTCTCAGCAAGAAAATAAGAATAAAATATTCTCAAATTTTTTTCATGAGAGAGACTTTGTCATTTTTTTACATGTAAGAATGAGTTATTTTAAAGTATAATTTTACAAAAGAACTTGGAATCTGAGCAAAAGTAAGTTTCAAAAATTAGAGTCTCAGAAAGAAAATAATATTAAAACATTGTCATATTTTTTTCATAAGAGGATCTTTGTCATTTTTATGATATGAATAACTTTTTTCAGTATTTTTGCATGTAAGAATGAATTATTTTAAAGTATAACTTTTCAAAACATTGTAGAATCCTAGCGAAAGTAAATTTAAAAAATTAGAGCCGCTGTAACAAAGCAGGATTAAATCATTGTCATCTTTTTTGAATAAGAGGGACTTTGTAATATCCTTCATAAGAAGGACTTTCTCATTTCCTTCATAGGAAGGACTTCGTTATTTGCTTCATAAGAAGGACCTTGTCATTTCCTTCATAAGAAGGACTTTGTTATTTCCTTCATAAGAAGGACCTTGTCATTTCCTTCATAAGGACTTTATAATTTTTTTACGTGCAAGAACGAATTATTTTAAAGTATATCTCTTCATAAGAACTTAGAATCAAATCTAAAGTAAATTTTTAAAATTATGTCACTTTTATGATAATGTATACATATAGACCCAAGTGAATGAAAAAAATTAGAGTTCCGTAAGAACATAGAATTAATACATAACTCATGCTAACTATAGATGTTATAAATATTTAAACCTGAAAGTGAAACGAAATGAATGTTCGGATGTCGCTGGTCCAGCAGCTTATAAAGCCGAAGTATCTGCAAGAGCATATTGTCCCACTCACGAAAGTATCTTGGCGCCGCTGCTCGATTCCCTGCCTTGAGTGCGCATGCGCTGACTGGTGAACGCATACCTCTCCTCGAGCTGGAGAATCACAGGTTGCTCCTGACTCTACCTTGGGGAATGCGCACTCCCTACTGTAAGGATTACAACTCTGCGCTTATAGGCTTCTTCCCTTACCTACATGGCCGCGGTGGATTTCCCCTACCGTAACTCTCATCCGTTTCACTTTTCTCACCTTCGAGGTGAGCTGCGTATATTTTTTACTGCGCAGGTGCAATTCCCCACTAATATCACAGCTTTATCCCCACAAATAAAATCTATAAGTATAAGAGAGCTGAGCAGAGCTCGCCGCGCGTTTTACCTGACTGACAGTGAAGGTGAGAACCACTATTATATTTAACACTATTATGTTTTAAGTTTTGCAGAACAGTGATGCTTTACATATGAACTTGTATTGTTTCCTAATTTTACATTCTATAGAAACTTAAAGCAGAATTCTTAATACAGAATTCGTAAGAACGCTTGTACTAAAATATTTGAATATTATTTTTTCAGCGTGTTTGTGTGTGTGTGTGTGTATGTATATATATATATATATATATATATATATATATATATATATATATATATATATATATATATATATATATATATATATATATATATATATATATATATATATATATATATATATACATATGTGTGAGAATATTTTATTCTTATTTTCTTGCTGAGACACTAATTTTATATATTTACATTTGCTCAGTTTGTACGGTCTTTTGAAAAGTTATACTTTAAAATAATTCATTCTGACATATAAAAAAACTGACAAAGACCCTCTTATGAAAAAAATTTGAGATGTTTTAATCCTTTTTTCTTACATAGACTCAAATTTTTTAAATTAATTTTGCTCAGATTCTAAGTTCTTCAGTAAAATTATACTTTAAAATATTCGTTTTACATGTAAAAAAATTGTCAAGGTCCCTCTTATGAATAAATTTGATAATGTCTTAATCCTGTTTTCTTACAGAGACTCTAATTTTTTAAATTTACTTTTGCTCAGTTTCTAAGTTCTATTGAAAAGTTATACTTCAAAATAATTCATTCTTACATGCAAAAATCCTGACAAAGTCCCTGTTATGAAAATAATATGACAATGTTTCAATCCTCTTTTCTTACAGAGACTCTAATTTTTTAAATTAATTTTGCTCAGATTCTAAGTTCTTCAGTAAAATTATACTTTAAAATATTCGTTTTACATGTAAAAAAATTGTCAAGGTCCCTCTTATGAATAAATTTGATAATGTCTTAATCCTGTTTTCTTACAGAGACTCTAATTTTTTAAATTTACTTTTGCTCAGTTTCTAAGTTCTATTGAAAAGTTATACTTCAAAATAATTCATTCTTACATGCAAAAATCCTGACAAAGTCCCTGTTATGAAAATAATATGACAATGTTTCAATCCTCTTTTCTTGCAGAGACTCTAATTTTTTAATTTACTTGTGCACATTCTCTGTTTATTTGAAAAGTTATACTTTAAAATAATTCTTTCTTGCACGTAAAAACACTGAAAAAGTTTATTGTTATGACAAAAATGACACAGACACTCATATGAAAAAAATATGAAAATTTTTTTTTCCGTTTCCTTACAGACTCTGATTTTTAAATTTACTTTTGCTCAGACTCTAAGTTCTTTTGTAAAGTTATACTTTAAAATAACTCATTCTTACATGTAAAATAATTGACGAGGTCCATTTTATGAAAACATTTGACAATCTCTTAATTCTATTTTCTTACACAGAATCTAATTTCTTAATTTACTTTTGATCAGATTTTAAGTTCTTTTGCATAGTTATACTTTGCAAGAATTCCTTCTTGTACGTAAAAAAACTGACAAATTTATTACCTTAAAAAAAATATGAGAATATTTTAATCCTATTTTCTTACAGAGAATCTATATGAAATGAAATCTATAAAAAATTTTACAATGTCTTAATCCTATTTTCTTACACAGAATCTAATTTCTTAATTTACTTTTGATCAGATTTTAAGTTTTTTTGCATAGTTATACTTTGCAAGAATTCCTTCTTGTACGTAAAAAAACTGACAAATTTATTACCTTAAAAAAAATATGAGAATATTTTAATCCTATTTTCTTACAGAGAATCTAATTTTTTAATCTACTTTTGCTTCGATTCTAAGTTCTTTTGTAAAATTATACTTTAAAATAATGCATTTTAACATGCAAAAAATAGACAAGGTCCCTTTTATGAAAAAATTTTACAATGTCTTAATCCTATTTTCTTGCTGATATTCTAATTTTTGAAGTTTACTCATGCTCAGTTTCTAAGTTCTTTTGAAAAGTTATACTTTAAAATAATTCATTCTTACATGCAAAAAAACTGACAGTCCCTCTTACGAAAAAAATTTGAGATATTTTAATCCTTTTTTCTTACAGAGAATCTAATTTTTTAAATTTACTTTAGATCAGTTTCTAAATTCTTTTGAAAAGTTAGTAGATAAGCTATAGGCATAGTGGCTCATGCGGTTTCTGTATCACCCCCTCTCTTCTCAAAGTGATCCAGCATCCGTTCGGATTCTAAATCACCCAGAATCATCCAGAATCTGAAATCGAGAAAGTGGGAGAGCTTCCCTTTCTCTGACGTGAACCAGAATGCCTATCTAGTGTTTTCTACTTTATTTCTTTATTTTCTTTGCAAATATTTACAGGAGTGATAGAATAATTTTATAAGTTTGACGGTGTGAAGTGCGCAGGCAGTCTTGTAGAGGGGATTCTGGTTTGTATATACTGTAACGCACTTGACTAGATAGGTTTTTGACGGATAGCCGTATTGAATCGTTGCAGCCATTTCTGTTTAAATTCATGCATGACAAAAATTTTGGTAGCATCGTGTAAAAAGTCACGGAGTAATGATCCAATTTGTGAGTAGTCAAGCCCATCCGTGTTCCAGACTATTCCATTATAATGATGTTCCATCCAAATCCTTTCCCTTTGTAATTTGTCAGAGAGGCTTTTCCATGAAAAGGGTTTCTTGAATAGACGAACGATAGGATCACCACTTTCATTGAGAGGAATGATAGCTATTTCTTTTAAAACATAATCATCTCCCATTTGCTTGAAACTAATCATGCCTACTGCATACTCTATGTTGGAATGAGTGTTGAAACGAAAGTGTGTTGGATAATATGCTGTTTAGACAAGCTTCTTGATATCCCCACGGATGGGATTGTACTGAACGATTCGATCGTGTAAGATCATGCAATAAGCTGAAGCGTTACCTGGAAAGTCTTTTTCAGACTCAAACTCTAGACGTACATCGACAGGAGCGCTCTTCATAGATTCGTTTTGCCGTGAACAGTCAATAACTATGAGTGGTTCAAGGTAGATAAATTCAGACTTTGTCAGCAGTGGCTGTGGGTCTCTTCCATAGTAGGTGATTTGAAAATTTGCATACATATCATAGAGAACAGCGAACTGATTCTTAGATATGTCGAGATTCATATTGCTATATGGATTATATTGAGAATTCAAGAAAAGACTCACATTACTAATCTTACAATGGTCAAATCGACTGCCATTTTCAGATTTCAAATTTTTTTCTTGGTTTGTATTCCGAGAATGATAAAACGAGGTTTTTGTAATTGATTTGAAGTTTTCACTGTCCAGACATGTTTTTTTGTGCTCGGAAGTAGAGGATATTCAAATAACTCCCAAGATGGATAACACATAGAGATAGGATTATCTTTGCCAATGAAATTCAGCAGCTGGATCTTTTGTTTATCAGATGCAATAACATATGGCATTAACCACTATATCTTCAATATTTTTACCTGGTAGTCTTCATATGTAGTTACACTATTTGCTTCAGTACCTTCCTGAATTATTGAATTCAAGTCATTTCTTGATCTTGTAATAATGAGTTCATGCTTCACATTAACTATAATTTTTTTATAGTCTTCTGCAAAACCCAAGATCATACTCAGAGGAATGGAAAGGTCAAAGTTGCTGTGTGCATCTACCAAAGTTTTGCTTTCTTCTCTAACGTCAAGCCAGCCTGCATTTTCTAACATGAGAGCCTGATTCGGATTGAATGATGTCCATCCTTTCATGAGACTGCTTAAACCAACATTTTTACTTTTATCTATCTCCACAGCATTAATTTCGTAACGAATTTCATCAAACATATGGCAAATGCCATTGTCCACATATTTAGTTTTAGTTAGTGCTGTTCCATTTGGTTTTGGCAGTTTTCCACATACATGGATAGAACTGCGTAATAGTAAGAGACATAAATCTTAATGTTGGATAGAAATACGAATTTCATCTTTATTATCAGAGCTTAGTGTCGAGTATGCTTGATGTGCGTGAACCTCATAATGAGTAATAGACTCATCGAATACGACACCTGATTGAATGCTTAGAATTTCGTCCATTTTTCTGGAAGCAGAAGAGAATTATGCACGTGAATTTTCTTCACGAACTTTTAGACCTAGGCTCCTGAGGAACTGAATGCTCTTCCGTGTTAACAGTTTGAGTTTCTTCGGTCGACTGATGACCGATTGACATGTTGGTTGACTTATATGCACTCTAGAATTGTAAACGATACCCATTATACAGATTTTATGGGGAGTCTAATAGTAATTTCTTCTCCACGGAAATTTACTAAATTTCCATCTTGATCTACGATTTGAATTTGAAGATGATCTATGCACTTGAAACTGAGTGGTAGATATATGACATGAGATGGAACTTCCAAGATTTTATATCCTTGTGGAAATCTGGGAAAGAACTCGTGGATTGTATGAACTTTTTTGTTGTTGATGTAATCACCTGCGGTAATATTGCACTCCACTCTGAGAGCGTTGATTCTCAATATTTTCAAAGGTAAATCAGAACTGTGATGAGTTTTATTGAATCACTTCTGAGAGTATTGCTGTTAGCTCTCAAAGAAAATTCAATTCCTTTAGATTTTAAAGTTTCTTGTAAAAATTTATTAATAGCATTAATCTCGTAACTGCCTGTAGGGATAGTGATAATATTTCCATTCACATGAAGTTTATTATTCGAATAGTCCAGATTGTTCAGAGGTAGTTCAGTCGAAAGAAAATATTGTGCTTCTAGAACAGAATATTTTCCTGAAAGACTCCAAGTGAAACTGTCTGCCGTGACTGATTGGAAAAGAATGATACCCATTCAATTGCAATCTTCTCTTTTATAGTCTTGCCGTTAAGAATTGAAGACAAAGCTGACCACAAATGAATGAGTCAAAATTTTGAGCTCTATGGGAGGTTTCAGATCACCAAAACTGTCAAAATAAATTGCTTTGGAACCATGTTTTCGATAACACACCCAGTGAGTGCCTTTATTTTTCATGTCATCCAAGTTAACAATAGCAGATTCATTACTCCATGGACCATCGGAAGGCAGACTATTTCTCATAAATACACCTGGAAAATGTGGAATTTGCAACATACGAGCATATACGAGGTCTGTCCCAAAAGTATCCGACCTACGTTTATATCTTCGCACGGAGAGACTCAGGCGATCTCTGGAGGGTACAAACGTCACCAGCAACTCCTAACCTTCTCGTCAGTAGCCTGAGATACCGATGAAACGCCTTAGTTCCCGCGCAGCGTGTATTTGTTTACAACGACTTTCTTGCGTTCGTCGCAATTTGCTTATTGCTAAAAATAGCAGAACGAACCGAACAGCGAATTTGCATAAAATTTTGCTTTAATCTCGGTAAAAGTTGTGCGGAAACTATTGAAATGTTGCAAAACACAAATAAAAGAGTGGTATAGGCGGTTCAAAAGTGGCCGCACATCTGTTGACAGTGATCCTCGTTCTGGTCAACCTTCGACGGGAACATCGTCGGATAATGTCGAGCGTGTGCGAGTCGCAGTTGCACAAGATCGTCGTTTGACTGTGAGAGAACTGGAAGATGAACTTGGAATACCAAAAAGTACTGTTTGGCGAACTTTAACCGAGAATTTGGGAATGACTCGTGTGTGTGCAAAATTCATCCC
The DNA here is from genome assembly GCA_949152435.1 of Gastracanthus pulcherrimus. NCBI lineage: Eukaryota > Metazoa > Arthropoda > Insecta > Hymenoptera > Pteromalidae > Gastracanthus > Gastracanthus pulcherrimus. Next base: position 115,920,649 of record OX424574.1, read on the forward strand.
GAATGCTCCAACGCACGCATCAAACCTTGTGCAGCATTATTTATTGAAACACAGTGTTGCGCAGCTCCGCCAGCCTCCATACTCTCCTGATATAGCTCCCGGCTACTTTTGGCTGTTTCCTCGATTGAAAATGCCGCTTAAAGGACATCGATTCGACAATAAACAGACTGTTGAAACTAATGCGACGAATGCACTAAAGGCGATTCCGAAGTCTGACTTTCAAGAGTGCTTTAATAAGTGGAAACATCGATATGAGCGTCTTGTTCAATCAAATTGGGACTACTTTGAAGGATGCCACCCCCCGGATGACAAAGAATAAATCAAGCGCCGAGAAATCGAGGTAGGTCGGATACTTTTGGGACAGACCTCGTATTAGAAGATCATAGTCAGTCAGTGGACGATTTGGCAAAGTTAAATCGAAGTTTTTTTTTTAGTAACTTGACCATGACCAACATGAGGTTTCATAAATAATCCCATTCCAGTTTTATATGGTTTAAGATAGAGACCTTCACCTAAAGCAATAGCTTCCATTGCCTTATTATGTCTCTTACTTCCTTCATGGTTTTTCTGTGCAGCTTTAGCATCATTTACTGCTTTAGCTATTCCTGCAGCTCCCCTTGCCAGAGCACCGGTCGCACTTAGTCCTGCAAACAGCGGTATGAGAAACGGAAGAACTCCACCAATTTTTTATGGAATTGGAAGACCACGTGGAATGATAACTTTCGTCTTACCACCAACTTTTTTAACAGATTGAGCATTTACTTGGTGACATTGATTTTTTAGCAGCCGTCATTAACTTACTAAATTTTAGACCGATTCCAGTTATTCCTTTTAATTTCATAGCATTTCTAACAGCAAAAGCATATGCTTTTTCACCAAGACCGGCATCCTTGGCTTTAACACGCTGCCAAGCTTTATCAGCGAGCTTCATGTCAGCCGCTTTACGATCAGCATTTTTATCAGAGTAAACTATGTCATGTTCTTTGCATGCCTGATAAAGCGGATTAATTCCAGGATCACCTCTTTTCAATGGTTTTTTCAAATTAGTTCCGGGACCACGATATTGATATCCAGGAAGATGCATTTCAATCGGCAAGTTATTGATCACTTTATCAAGCAACCATAACCTTTTGGTTGTTTCCGAGATTTATGTACGATCATCTCTCTTCGAGTGTTGTTTTATAACTAAAGATCAAAATATAAAACATGCGTTTATATTTCCATAGTTCAATGTCAAACTAGACTTTGTCACGTGAACATGGATTTTATCGAGCAGAACGTCAAACTCCCCGTCCCAAACTTTGATTTCGGAAAACAGAAGAGAAGGAATCATCATGGAGAATCACTACCTGATACTATACGAGCAGTATTCTGCGGGCTATTTAACTATGGAAAAACACATCCCAATGGTCTTAGATTTGAAAATTTGTATGTATACTCTAAATCCTTGAATCAGCCAAAGTATCAATTTCTCGAAAAAGTTTTAGAAACCCATAAAAGGTGTATCATATCTACCTTCGAGTGAGCATGAATATGTAGTATCTCCAGATGAAGCCCGACCAAATTCAATTATGATTTTTGATGATGTCGCTTGTGAGAAGCAGGACAACGTCAGTATATTTTTCTGTATGGGAAGAGATAAAAGTGTAGACAGCTTTTATCTATGTCAGTCGTACGTGAAACACCTCGAAATGGACAATATTAATATGTTAGTAATTTATCGTCACGTCGATGTTAATCTAAAACATATCTATGAAGATCATGTCAATACTGATTTAACTTTCAATGAATTTCGAAATCTTTGTTCTGAATGCTGGAAGAATGATAAGTATGGATTTGTTGTTATGGACAAAGATAGAGTGAGGGATGATGGTACGTACAGAAAAGGATTTGACTGTTTTGCAATAAAAAAGAAGTTATGGGTCCGAAACTTACAGTTCAATTCTAGATAGCATCTCGTTAGCATGTCAGACTTCAAGAAAGAAAAGAATATTCTCAGCGAGCTCTTGCGAGCACGTGAGGCTATTAAACAAAAATACTCTTTATTGAAAAAGGAGAGAGAAGATTTTGAAAAAGTTATTAGTGATACATTGAAACCAGTCATTACATCACTCGAGAAGCTCGTCGATTCGAAAGTTGAAAGCTTTCGACCTTCTAATCACATTTTGAATATAGACAGCAACAGGAAACCGAGGAAGAGATAGAGATTCGATCGATCAAGTTATATAGTAAACGATATAAATGAGTCGGGTTCCGCATATGATGATGATGATGCATATTTTTTTTCGATGGATGCCACAATGATGAACTCAACATTCAAATCTGCGCTTGAAGGAAATGAACAAGTGACTTTTTATCATTGTTAAATGAAAGCCGCAGCAAAATCGATAACATATACGGAGTGCGGAACGTCAATAGAGTGTATATGATTGGTGATTTAGAAATTCAATTTCATGATACAATGGTAAAAGTGAGAGATAAAAGTTATGCTAAAAGTGGGGGTCTAATGGAATTACTCTTCAAGAAACAACCAGATGCCAATCTTATAAGTTCAACAAATCGAAAAAATTATCGCAGCATCCTGGAAGCATCAAATGCTCATCTATACGCACTTCGAAGAGTAGGAAATATATGAATATCATAGGACCCATGTTCCGCAGCGATTGTAAAAATAAATCCACCACAGGAAGAGGCCTCATACCTAAATATGAAATAGCAAAGAAACATTCTTCTATAGATCTAGTCTACTGGGATGATCTAAACGAGCATATCGAGCGACTGCGATTATTAGTTGCGAAACTATCTGCTGCAAATAACAATCACGACAATGAAATACAATCGATTATTGAAGAACTACGTGAAGCTGGACATATATATTGAAATACATCTTTTCTTATAAGATCAGTCGCATCATGAGTCTCGACGTGTTCGGAAGAAAACTTCGAAAAAACGTGCTTCTGACAACTATAAGTAAAGAAGTTAGAAATATAACTAACATAATGACTGTAATGAAAGTTAACTTAGAGATTCCCATAAACACTGAATGTACTAAAATTAATAATGTTCTTTCCTATCTTAAAATTCGATTAGATAATCTTGAGACAAAATTGAAAGAATGCTTTGAAAAAAAAAAAAAAAAATTCTGACTCAATAAAAGTTTTATAATCTCGAATTTTTTTTAAACCTTAAATATATTATCAAAAAAAAATGGAGCTACAAAAAATAGCTGAAGAGTTGCACAAACCAGCTCGCCGCATCTACAAGCGAAGAAAATATGATATACGTGGGATAGATGAGACTTGGCAAGCTGATCTTGTAGAAATGATTCCATACGCCAACGAAAACAAAGGTTTTCGTTACTTACTTACTGTCATAGATACATTTTCAAAGTATGCATGGGCCATACCAATCAAGTCAAAGAGTGGTAATGATGTTACTCTAGCTATGGAGTCAATACTGAAACAAGAACGCGTACCGACAAATCTACAAACTGACCAAGGAAAAGAATTTCACAATTCAAACTTTCAGAAACTCATGTAGAAGTACAAGATAAACCTATACTCTTCACATAGTAATCTTCATGCAAGCATATGTGAGAGTTTTAATAGAACATTAAAAAATGCCATGTGGATAGAGTTCAGCAAACAAAGGAGCTATAAATGGTGGGATATCCTGCCTGAGTTGGTGAAAGCTTACAATTCAAGAAAACATCGGACAATAGGAATTGAGCCTAAAAATGTTACGCAGGTAAATGAAAGAGTGGTCGAGAAGTATTTTCCAAATGAAAAGTTACGAGTGAAAAAACCGAAATTTAAAGTAAGAGATAAAGTGCGGATAAGTAAGATAAAACATGTTTTTGAAAAATGTTATACGCCAAACTGGTCTACTGAAATTTTCATAATATCACGAGTTGTTAAAACCAATCCGGTAACTTATCATGTCAAAGATTATTATGATAAACCCATCTCTGGCGGCTTTTATGAAACGGAAATTCAGAAAACTATGTATCCAGAAATCTATCTAGTAGAAAAAGTTTTTAAAAAAAGTGGAAACCGTGCATATGTTAAATGGTTAGTCTTTATTAATGAGCATAATAGTTGGATAGATAAAAAAAAAATTATTTGATTTAATCACGATTTAACCAAAAATATTAATGTAAACGCAATAATGCAATAATATTAATGTAAACGCAATAATGCAATAATATTAATGTAAACGCAATAATGTAGGTACTAATAAATAAGAAAGCAATTGTATGATATGATATTGTATTTATTTATATATTATTATGTACAAGTTTTAATCTGAATAAAATAAGTATTATTATCAAAGCAATCTGCGTATTTCATTCGAACTTAAAGGAAGATCCACTCTGCTATGTCACATATAAATTCATTTTATTTGCAGTATTGGAGAGTCTGTCAAAAAACTCTTGATCTCTTAGGATGGCTGATGAAATCTTCTCTGGTAAAACGATTTAAAAACTTTCGTCGAGTTCGGCTACGACCTTCGTACCGAACTTCGTCACCTCCTTAAGTGCTGACACCATGTACTGATGATCTTTTTCCAAGTCTGTTACTTTCTTCCTTGGCAAGTAGTCGCGTTCAGCAATCTTATTAAGTATAGATAGATCCATTCTGGAAAAAGTAAAAAAATAAGAACTTCTAATAGAGAAAAGATTTGTTAGACCACAAAAAAAGAAAATTGGTGATAAGAAACTGTGAACTTACTTAGAAATTTAGTTGAGTCTTGCTTTCTTCCCGCAAGGATGATAATTCTCGAACTCTTCGATTGCTCGAATGTGCTCCTCGTCGTGGTCTGTCTGTCGAGATAGCCCATTCCCCACCACAATTTCTCCCCCTTCCATTGCCTCCTGTAATATATCCCTTCTCTCTCCTCCCTCAGGGCGTATCCCCTCCATCGATGTATCCCAGTCATGCATAAACTTCTCTAACACATCTTATTCAATTCTGATTTGTTCACCTTCATTGTCATAAAGTGCCACCCCCTCTCGCCTTACACCATTTTCATTGGCTGCATCACCCCCACCTCGTATTTCCCCCTCTCTTTCATCTTCTGCAACATCCATCCCCACTCGCGTTGCCCCACTTTCATTGGATACTTCATACACCCTCTCCACTTCCATCCCTACCACTATTTCTTGTTTTCTAGCATCCTACTCTATTCGAAGTGCAGCTTGTGCCATCTGCTCATCCATGATTCGGAAATGACCCCAAGGTAAAGTGTCTGTACTCTGAGGCTATAAGAATCTCTTATCATCGTGAGGACTAAGAGCAATTTTATTCTGTCTTTCAATATGCACTATGTGCAATTTTGAACGAATGTTGCATTGATCATGTTTTACAATAATAAGATCCTGAAGACATCTTCTATAATCCTCGAAAGTTATTGTCTTCTTCACAACGCTGGATTTTATACCTTTGGCTTTTTTCACTGTCTCTCCTCCATCAACTAAAATACTGTACATTTGGCTTCGTAACCTATAAATTCCATCATGATCTTGACACAGCATTCGTCTTTCATTAATCCTGGGACTTTTTTATTGACACGTGGAATGTTAAACTGATTATTCTCATCATAATCAGAAGTATCAAACCTGTGAATGTCTTGTTTCATTATTTTATACATATAAATGTCCTCAACTTCATATATCAAACTATCAGTATCTGTATAAAGAAGTTTGCATTTTTCTCCTACTTGCTGTTTCATATACGAGTAATGGAAATCATAAACTCATGTCTTGAACAAATCAAGAATACAAAGACTAACGTATATCGGTTTCTTGATTGTGATACTTGTTCTCTTTAGCTGAATAGCAACTAAATTTTCATCAAAGATTGCACCGCTGTGAAAATGTGGTTGACCTATGCGTGCTGCTCCCCCTTTTCTGCCTGAGAATTTATTTACTAATCGTATATCAACACGAGATCGCTCTCACTCGATACGCTTCCTATAGACAGCGTTAATTAATAATTTATAGAATAGTTTTTCCAACTCATTCTTCGCTTGCTTACTCTTCTCAGTATTTAATTCGACATAAGTTTTAAGCCAGGCCTTCTGCTCGAAACTCAGAATTCTATGCACCTTTTTCAAACGAAGTCCATTATCCAGCGCCTGTTTAAGTATTCGACAGTGAATCACATACTTTTTCTTATCGTTCAGAGTAGTGAGAAGTTTGTTCTGCTTTGAACCAGGTGGTGCACGGTGCTCTGCGCAGAAAGGGAAGTCTCGATGTTCATCATATATTTCCTTAGGATACTCCAAGTCTACTTCAGCAATGTAATCTATATCTGAATCTGGTGGTGTATTGAAGAAGCTTGGATTCGCCTCAAAGTCAATCCATTTGAATTTTCCAATCGGTAAATACTGTACCATCGCCCACCCATACAGATTATTTCTATCAAAATATAAGAGTATAATAATTGAGGTTATAAAAAACAACGGGAATAAATCTTGAGTTCTTATAATTCCAATTGCATGAATTGTGACCTGCACATCTGAAACTGAAGAGAAAAAAGAATTCATTTTTTTCCTTTGGGAATCACCAGAAATTAATTTTAAATATAACTAAACTAATAACATACCGTCCAGTCAAATGACAATGGTCTCGCACTGCAAGTTCTTCATCACGGATTGATTTTCGACATATATGACAAACGGTTGATCTCTGAAAGATAATTCTTCTAGAGCTGTAAGTTTCATTACTTTAGGATTCTTGTAGAGATGATCTATCTTCTCACTTATTGATTTTAGTACTCGAACAAACCATTCTGCAGGTGTCTCTTGATCTCCAACTTTTGTCTGTAAGATTTATACACAGATAATCTGTGATCAAAGCTGCATTTTGTGTAGTAACCTATGATCTATGCTTCATGAAGTTGAAAAGCATTCTCATTCTCAGTAGGCTGCAATAGACATACAAAATCAGCATAAATAACGAAAGATACTTTTTCTCTCTTTTTGTAATCTCCGAATTTGAGAATGTTTCTTGAGTCTTCTTTGAGTCTGGCAGATTGCTTCGACAATTATTCATATTTTTACAATGATTTTAATGAATTTCAATCTTTTTTCATTATAGAAATCTTGTAAACACCTTTCACAGTGGTATGATTATTTATTAGTTATAGATAGAGTTTATGCTTTCTGAGCATGTATACATTTACTGAAATATTGTTCAATTTTTTGAATTTTGAAATATCTTTCAGTTTTATTGGGAACTGTATATCACTAAAGATCAACTCGTTTTCACGTAAACGATACTGATTAACTCTGTTGGAATTATATTTGCTGGGATATAATGCTGAAAGAATAGCATATTTGAAACACTGATTGTTATTGTTATGAACATTAACACATGCTTTTTTGTTTTCTATAAACTTTGGGAGAGGAATATAAGAACTGCCCTTGAATGGAGAATATTTTTTCATATTTATACACGATCTTTTAATACTCTTCAATGTCCAGCCGGAATCCTTTTCCTGAAATTCTTCTAGTTGTGTAAGAATGGGCTCTTTGAACCATTCCTCTAAATTTGTTGACATGTATACTGTAGCACTTTCACTCGTGAAATATTTAATATCGGCCGTTTCCTCTCCATTTTTCTGCATAAAAAATTCCGAGATAAAATCTGAATTTATTTTCACAGCATTGTATTCTTCTATGCATTCTTGTGCCTTAACTTTGAAGAGCTTTTATGCATCACTTAAGAAACTCAGAATGTCCATGTGTCTTATATTCACAACTACGCCAGTCTTGCCACTCTACACTAGCTTCAGTTTTCTCAGATTGTAGATTACCTCCTCGTTGAAGATGTCGTTCAAATTCAACTTGCACACACGAAAAATGAGTCATGCAAGTTTAACATTTCTGTTTCTCTCCTCTTGTAAGTTTAGATTGCAATGTTTTCATTTATTTCTTTTAATGGTTGAATTACACATGTCCAACCAATAATGAATATCGTTATTACTTAAATCATTTATGCTTTGTAAAGTATCGCGAAGAAGCGGAACAAGGCGTTCAAAAAGATCGATGAATGCCATATTTGCTTTTTTCTCACTGTAATAGCACTACAATAGCACTAGAATAGCACTTCACAAATGTGCACGATAGTCAAGACTAAAACTAATTGACCGCGGTAGATGAACCGTGCTTGTCCAAGAAACTGCTTCCCTTTTTGTAGGCAATGTCGACGTAAGTAGAGGTAGAAAATTCGAACATCTGACCAAGGATAAAACTAAGATAAGGGAGATTTTCTTAGGTAGGGACGAATTTTCTTTCATCTGAACCAACTAAAACAGCTCTTTTTGGGAAGAGGAGGGAGATTTTCTAAGGGAGGGATGAATTTTCTTCCGTTTGAACCAACCAAAAATCGGATTTTCGTCCCTCCAATCAAGAATATACTATCTTTTTTGAACGACCAATCCTAAAAGAGCATGAGGCGGAGTTTCTTGTTATAAAATGAGGATGAGAGAATTTTCCTATTCATTCTCCGAGTTCACTTCGTACTGAACTATCAACTACAGAGCTGTAAGATGGCTAGAACACGTGACTACGACTTGATGTTCAGAAATGGAATACTGCAATGTCAAGAAGAGAATGTTTATATTTGTGACACTCAAGGATTCCAAAGAATAGCAGAGGATTCTTTCATTTTCAAAGAAGTAAGTTTTCTCAATTTAAAGAAAACTGCTTTACCGACTGCATGCTTCTTTAAACCTCCTATGACATTGGAAGAACTGACTGCACAAGAAAAATGTATGACTCACTGGGTGGAAAAGTATCATCATGGAATTGCATGGGACGCTGGAGTTATTCCTTATCATCGTCTTCAACGAATTTTCCAAATTTGCTCGCAAGGGATTGAGAAATTATACGTTAATGGAGAGCAGAAAGTGCAATGGCTAAGAAAACTTATACCAAATGTGTAAGTGATATATAATATGACTCTACTTTCATACTTTTATAATGCATTTCATACTTTTTCATACTTTTTTTTATACTTTTTTCATACTTTTTCATACTTTTTCATACTTTTTTCATACTTTTTCATACTTTTTTCATACTTTTTCATATTTTTTCATACTTCTTCATACTTTTCCATATTTTTTTCATACTTTTTCATACTTTTTTTCATACTTTTTCATACTTTTTCATACTTTTTCATACTTTTTCATCCTTTTTCATACTTTTTTCATACTTTTTCATACTTTTTTCATACTTTTTCATACTTTTTCATACTTTTTTGTACTTTTTCTTTTACTTTTATATGCTCGTATTTCTTACGTTTTTGTTTTTATTTACAGATCAATTTCAAACGTTGAAGACTTTGGATGTCCATCACTAGAAACGATATCGAGCGATAAGCATTACGTATGTTTTAATCACATTCTCTGCATTAGAAGGAAACCTATATGCGCTGTGCATAACGTTATCTCAATACGAGCATGGCTACTGGATTATTTGGATGCTAAATTTGGCCAAGATGAAGTAGATATAATTTCTAAAAGGAATACATGCTCATGTGTATATTGGAAATAAATTTTTATTAAATATTCTGTAAAAAAAGAGAAGCTTGATGATTGAATAAAAAAAAATTAAAAGAAAAATCATTGTACGATATTATTCTTTCACAAATATAAAATTAAAATATAATAGATAAAAATCTGTAGCAAACATAGGGTACATATGGGTGTTACTGCAGATATTTTACATTAATAGAATAAAGCATTGCTTATCAGATAGACAATATACAATATCAATGTGCAAAACACTATTTTTCTTAGACTATTCTATTTAACTTCTTAAAGGGTTTTTCATTAAATATATCAGCCGTATTTCATTTAAAAAAAGAAACGAAAAAAAGGACATTTGTTGTATTTACAAAGATTTACATTGCTTTGAAATTTACTTACATTTACCTTATAAGGAAAATGAAGGAAAATGGAGGAAATGACAAGGGGAATAAAAGAAAACAAGTTGAAAAAATATTTTTTCATTATATTAAAAAAAAACTTATTACATTAAAATTAATATATAATAAAATAATTATTTTTTACACACACATATATATATATATATATATATATATATATATTATTATTACATAATAACTAATCGATGAATGTCACATCTTCTACGATGCGAGGTTTTACTAATGATGGTCACGGTGGTGGTGGTGGTGGAGGTGATGGTGCTGATGGTGGTGGTGGTGCTACTGCTGCTGCTATCTTCGGTTGAGCTTTATCCTGCACTCGGCTGTGCATTCGCAGCCAATCTCGTTTCGGTTGCTTACTTTGAAGCGAAGCTTTGTCATCCTTCACTTTATCTGAAAAAATAAAAATTGCTGAAAAAAAGTTTTAAAATATAATACAATATAAATATTAAAATATAATGAAATTTTAAATTTTTCCATTTCTTACCAATTTTTGTCGACCTGGAAGGTGACTTCGTCCTACGCAAATGGGGTGGCGTGGAAGGTGTTTTCGGCCTCGGCTGGTTTTCAGCTTCATCTATAGAAGAAAAGAAAATAACAAATTATTAGATTATTATTTATTATTTAATTTTAGCATAAAAAAATGAATAAAAAAATAGTTACCTTCAGCTTTCCTCTTTCGCTCGTTGTTGCTGTTGCTGCTGCTGCTGCTCGGCAATAAAATTTTTGGTGTACGACCAACATCATGTATACTTTTTCCTTTCGCCGCCTTTAAGCTGGCCCTTGAGCTCGAGCTAGAGCTGAACCTAGAGCTCGAGCTGGAACTCGAGCTGGAACTCGAACTGGATCTCGAGCTCGACCTCGATCTCGGCGAGCGAGCAACCAGTGCGCTCTCTGAGGTATTATTCCCTCGTACAACTGGTGCATAGCATCAACAGGGAGTAGTGGTGGTACTGAAAAATAAATAAACATTTAACATAATATTATTTTATTTATTATTAATAAAATTCTATAAAAATTTACTTACTTGAATGTATCGCATCCATGCATCATGAGCAATGTGAGCCCGTTAGAAATGAGCCACCGGATACGATCCCGCATCATTTGCAAATTTGTCTTGCTATTTGATGCCATCTCCAAATTTTCTTTCAAATTTTAAGTTGATATATTTTTTGAAATTTGAAAATTTACTGACTGACCCTAGTTTTTGCCCTAGTATTTATATCGTCAGAAGAGCTTACCCCTTCTGTCACTTTTAAAAGAAATTCTGCGATTGGTTAAAAATTCTCCTCCCTTAATTAGAAAAACGCCTGCCTTGCAGAAATTTTCCTCCCAGAATTTTCTTAAGAACTACCTCCCTGTCGGTCACATCCACGCCTACACATTTTTTTTTTGTTTTTTTTTTCGTGAAAGTTACTACAATCTTGATGTCGAGAAAGTGCATCTCTAGAAGCTGGCATTACATTGTCACTAGCACAGCTTTAGTTACTGGAAAACGAAGCACAAGTCTCTTCAATGCACACTATACCTTACTGTAATAAAACTTTTGTAGCAAAAGGCTGACAGCGTATCGGCCCGAAAAGAAAATTTACAAGTATTTGCGAGTAGTAAGCCTTTCTCTAAGGTTACATATTGATGGAAACAATTTACTAGCACCTGTACGAGAAACTTTAACGTGCACCAAGCTTTACTGTAACAAATTCTATTCTATCGAAAAAAAAAATATTTGGCAGCGTATCAGCCTGAAGAAAAAGAAATTTTCGTATGTCTGTGTACAGTGAGAGTTTCACTTAAGATCGTTTATTGATGGGACAATTTACTTGTACCTGCGCAAGGAGCTTCAAACTTGCGCTATGCATTACTGTAATAAATTCGTTTCTAGCGGAAAAAACTGGCAGCATTTTGGCTCGAAAACAGACTTTTCGAATCCATGCACGTAGTAAGCCTTTCTCAAAAGGTTGTTTATTGCTGGGAAAAGTGCCACCTGCGCGAAGTTCATCAACGTGTATCAAGCCTTGCTATAATAAATCGTTTCTCGCCAAAAAACTGACAGCGTATAGGTCTATAAAACGCAAGCGTGCACGCAGTAAGGGCTCTAAGGGCCGCGTATTGCTGGGGACAATTTACTACTACCTGCTCAAGGACCTTTAACACGCGCTATGCCTTACTGTAGTATAGCGTGTATTGCGGAGAAAAACTGACAGTGTTATGGCACGAAAATAGACTTTTCGAATCTATGCGCGCAGTATGCCTTTCACAAAAGGTTATTTATTGCTGGAAAATAATTTACTACCACCTGCGCGAGGACCTTCAAACTTGCGCCATGCCTTACTGTAATAAATTCGTTTCTAGCGAAAAAAAAATAGCAGCGTATCAGCCTGAAGAAAAATAAATTTTCGAATGCCTGCGCACTGCCGTTTACTGATGCAATCTTCCTGCTATCTGCGCGCACCTACAGCACGTACCTGTGACGAAGACGTTTATTGCTAGCAAAGTCAGTGAGCAACGTTCTATCTATTTTTAAAAGCAGAGGAAAGAAAAGCTGACCCTTTCTTTTCATTCATTTTCGGCTACTTTCCATTTCCTACGCATGCCATCTGTTTCTTCGAAAAGAGGAGCAAAGAGGCTGCTCCTTTCCCTCTCTTCGGGTGGGAGTAAAATGCCTACGTATTCGGGCCTACAGAGTGGGGATAGAAAAAATCAGATACGAATTTTACATCACTTTAAGAGGGGACAGTTCAGAGGCGGGGCTTAAAACACACACAATAAGAATCCGGGAAAAATTGGAGAAGGGACCAGACATAGGCCTTATACACACTACAGATTCTGTATCACTTTGAGAGGGGGTAAATCAAGGGGAGGGGGTTAAAACATACAATACGAATGCTGAAAAATTGTAGAAGGGGACAAACAGGGATAGGGCTTATACACACTATGAATACTGGATCACTTTGGTAGGGGAGGGGGTGATACAGAATCTGCATGAGCCAGTATGCCTACAGCCTATCTACTGTCAGGGCTGAAGGCTACCGGTAAAGAGAACCAACTTTCCCCTTGATGACAAAAAAACTTTACTAAAATTTTGTATAAATAAATAAATACACTATCCTGTAAGCTCATTGTTGAAAACTAGCTTTTGCCTGGACCTTGCCCGCACTAAAAACAAATTTGCCGAAATTTATTTATAAATAAATATGTTGACGCAAAAATGTCCGACGTCAATGAATTTCGAATGATAAAAATCGGATAACATTTTCCTCATCAAAAAAGTGATCCACGTAATATCTGACTATTTTAGTATTGTAAAAGCATTGAGTAAATCTTATCCGATTTTTGTCATTCAAATTTGAATTTAATCGGCATTTCTTGTACATTACAATTGTTTGTATCCTTTTTGTATTTGCTTGTTTATACAAAATTTTAGTACAGTTTTTTTCTCGTCGATAGAAATGTTGTTTCTCTTTACCTGTAGTCTCAGTCTCGACCTTTTCTTTACGGATTATCCTCCCCTCATTATGGGTTGTAAAATACAAAAACGGTTTCCAAATTTTTTCACTATGATTTTTCCCGGGTAAATTTTTTCCAACTACACTTCGCCTATCAACGGTCTGGTGTGGGACAAATGGTATATATAGAGAGAGAGAGGGAGGGGGAGAGAGAGAGAGGGACTGAAAGAACAAAATAATGTTGAATAATACTTCTGAGTATTAAAACATAAATTATACAACAGGCATATATTTTTTATTACAAACATATATTATATACAATTTAAGTGTTTCTTAATTATTACGATTCATAACTATACACATTTTTTTATACGAAAATTAGTGAGCTAATGAACTATACTTTTAACTTTATATTCCCGAGTTTATTATTTGTTATTTTCCACGAGGTATGATCACTTATATATACACAGGTAGGTACAGCTATCAGTCAATGATTTTTGTCAAAAGTCGTTTCGTCAGCGCAAACTGAAATACTTGCGAGCAAGCATGGTTTCTAAAAAAGTGAAAAAACGGTCGGTTATAACGCAAACTAAACTGCCAAAATATTTTTGTTGTAAAAATGTAGTGTATGAACATAATGTAGATGTGCATGCTCTTGATCGACGATTACAAAAAAGTATACAAGGGCGTCTAAGTTTAAGACTACCTGAGTTTCATAGGACAGTGAAGTTTGATAAGGTAATATATTTTATTTATTTTTTATATTTCTTTCAGAAAGCTTTTAATATTAGTGAAATATAAACAAAAATACTTCTAGGATAAATAATTTTTCGTCTGTTGCTATAATCAATGTATTGAGAGTAATAAGAGAGCAATTGGGTCCATAATTTCATTGTGTGAGGTAACATATTTTAATACATAACAACATATATTATAAAAAAGAATGTTTATAAATGTAATTTAATTATTTATCAGGGAAATACACCAACATCCACATTCAATCCTTAAAAGAATATAACTAAAAATCTTCAAAATCAGGTAAAAATGTTTTCTGTTTATAATAAACTTCGCCATCAACATCATCACAAAGTCTTATAGACGATTGTGATGAAAAACTGCTAAAATTGGTGAAGAATTATATTGAACATTTACTGTATATAATTTAATATAAAAATTATATACCTATACTTAATTTATATTTTTAATTTGTAGAAGCAGTACATTGCTAACCTGGAAGATCGTATTAATGAGAGGGACTGCCAATCTCATTTGAAGGTATGATATAAATCTCTCTCTCGTTAATCATTTTAAATATTTCTGCGCTAAGTCTTGAAAAACATATCTCTCTCTCCCCTCCCCCCTCTCTCTCTCTCTCCCTCTCTCTCTCTCTCTCTCTATGTCTCCCTCTCTCTCTCTCTTAAGCAAATTTGCGCATGCGTACACTGTAAACCCCAAAGTATAATAAGTGACGCTAAAATGTATAAATCGTACGATTTATACTTTTATAAAATTATAAAGGAACGATTTTATACTTTGTAAAGTTTAAACCGAGTTTGAAAATTATAAAGTTTTTCATTTATATTTTATAAAGTATAAATGATGACTTTTACACTGTTGGAAAAGTATAAAACACGCAAATTATATTTTAGAAAAGTATAAAATTTCGTCTGGTAAATCGAAAAGTATAAATCACGCGCTTTATACTTTAAGAAAAGTATAAAACGAGCTAATTATACTTTAGAAAAGTATAAACAATTTTCTCGTAAATCGAAAAGTATAAATCACGCGATTTACACTTTAGGTAAAGTATAAAACGTGCAAGTTATACTTTAGAAATGTATAAAATTTATTTCCGTAAATTGAAAAGTATAAAATACGCAAATTATACTTTATAAATGTATAAAGTTTATTTTCGAAAATCTAAAAGTATAATATAATGAATTACGCGTTTTACCCTTTATAAAGTTCAAAGCGCCATTTTGGAATAGCAGAATTTTCTAAAGTATGAATTGTGGGTTTTATACTTTTCATAAAGTGTAAAACGCGTGATTTATACTTTTAGATTTAGAACAAAAAATTTTATACTTTTCTAAAGCATAATATGCATGTTTTATACTTTTCAAAAAAGTGTATAACACGTGATTTATACTTTTATATTTTATGAGACAAAATTTTATACTTTTCAAAAGTATGAATTGTGCGTTCTATACTTTTCACAAAGTATAAAATGCGCGATTTATACTTTTCGATCGCGGAGACAAAATTGTATACTTTTCTAAAGTATAATTACCACGTTTTATACTTTTGCAAAAGTGTAAAACACATGATTTATACTTTTCTATTTATGAGACAAAATTTCATACTTTTCTAACGTATAAATTGTGCGTTTTATACTTTTCACAAAGTGTAAAATGCGTGATTTATACTTTTCGATCGAGGAGACAAAATTGTATACTTTTCTACAGTATAATTAGCGCGTTTTATACTTTTGCAAAAGTGTAAAAAGCATCATTTATACTTCATAAAGTATAAAAACCGAACTTTATACTTTTTAACAGTATAATTCGCACAATTCATATTTTATACTGTAGAAAATCGTTACTTTCTACGATTTTTAAAAGTATAAATCGTCCGATTTATACATTTTAACGTCACTTTCTATACTTTGGAGTTTAGAGTATACTTTATCTCTCTCGTCTATCCGTACCGTGCGCAGGGACTTTTAAATTGAAATTTATGCAGATGTGCAAAGTGGCATTGTGTGTGCGCGCGCGTGTGTGTATGTATATATATATATATATATATATATATATATATATATATATATATATATATATATATATATATATATATATATATACACAGACACAATTTTACAGGATTAATAAATGTATATATATACACACATACTCACACACGCGCGCGCGCACAATAGCACTTTGCACATCTGTATAAATTTCAATTTAAAAGTTCCTGCGCACGGTATGGATAGACGAGAGAGAGAAAGTACGCATGCGCAAATTTGCTTCATAGAGAGAGAGAGAGAGAGAGAGAGAGAGAGAGGACTGGGAGAGACAGAGAGAAAGGGGGGGGGGAGAGAGAGATAAGTTTTTCAAGACTTAGCGCAGAAATATTTAAAATGATTAACGAGAGAGAGATTAATATTATACCTTCAAATGTTATTGGCAGTCCCTCTCTTTTATCCCCACTCTGTAGGCCCGAATACGTAGGCGTTTTACACCCACTTGGTTTTTAAAGTCCATTGAATATATTTTTCTTTTTCAGAAGAGAGGGAAAGGAGCAGCCTCTTTGCACCTCTCATTAATGCGATCTTCCAGGTTAGCAAAGTAAGTAGATAGGCTGTAGGCATACTGGCTCATGCAGGTTCTGTATTACCACCTCCCCTGCCAAAGTGATCCAATATTCATAGTGTGTATAATCCCTATACCTGTTTGTCCCCTTCTCAAATTTGTCAGCATTCGTATGAAATTTACGTATAAGAAAAAAATGTGCAAAAAGTGCCGAGGTCTTTTTTTTACGAGCGAGTGAAATGTCTCAAGCTGTGTTAACAGATAATAATATTTTTCGAAACAAGATCAAGAAAGAGAAGAAGAAAGTATATATAACACACACTAACGAGAGAAAAAAAAATGCAATCGTACCATTCGCTACTATTATCTTCATATTTTTAAATGAATCGGGAACAAAAATTATAAGTGTCGGAATACAACCTTTGCATAATGAACAACCACAGCTATTTATCCTGCTACCATCCAATTTCAGTAATATTGGTAGGAGCGGAATTTTTTCCAGAAGTGTAATATATCCCGATCTCCCTCCATGCGGTAGTCCACACCAAAGTTCTGCGTTCTACTGGACCACCGTGGCGTGCCGACGCTACATGCCGTGGTGGGACAGCGAGTGTGTGTGAGAGAAAGTACGCCCGGAAAGGAAGCGCTCTGAGCGGAAATATATCGCGACGTATTATATCGCGATCACACTGTATGTGTAGAAGAGTGCTATCGCCAATTTCAACTGATGTTAAATGATATTATAAAATTAAAATTTCTTTTTTTTTGTGAACAGTTAAAAGAAGTTATGAACGATATTGATAAACCTCTTAACATGGCTATGACTTTGTAAAAGTGTTTTTATTCCAAAATAATCATTTTAAAACTAATGTAAAATGTAAATGTAATGATTCGGAATCGGGTGATTTTATAAAACATTACTTTAAAATTGTAAACTTAGAATACACATCACTTCAACTAGATTATGTTATTGAGGAAATGCGCAATTCTTAAAAACTTTATTTATGTATGAATACGTGCGTAATATTCGTGTGAAATTATAATTTTTGTATTTTTAATATATTAATAAAGTATTGCTATACACGGCGGTCCTCGATCAACTTTAATTAAAAAAAATGACAATCTCGGATTTTTTCAGGATATTATACCTTGACCATTTACTAACAATTTAAGTCGAAAATGAAAATATTTTGTTGAGCCTCTTGGGAGAAAAGTCCATTTATTATTTATTTCTTTCCTCTTTTTTAGACTTTTATTTTCTTAGCGCTTATATAAAATCTTTAGATTATTATAATTATAGTTTTGGAGATATAGAAACGTTATCACAGTTGGAAAATGGAAACAAATATGTGTATGTAGCATATAGAGTCAGAATGGCCTTAACGCATAATAGTAAATACTACAGAGATCACCTGAAAATTACAGCGTCTGACTCAAAGGTGAAAATCTCCCTCTTTCAAAATAAACATAACATTGGGAAAATTTTTGTTTCAAATAAACTTGTCAGTCGTTCAGATACACTTGCACAGGAGAGGTAAATATCGTAAGTTATCATGCACGAATGCATGAACAAAATAGTCTCGTGATTTTTTTATTATGCTGTGCAAAAAGTAAGACTATGATAAAGATATATCCTGCTTTAAAAATTAAATTAAAAGGTTTGTTTAAAGACTATGATTCTGATAATGAATGTCTTCCGCTTGTCGTCTGTGTATCATGCAAAGTAGGTGTATACCGCGGTGAAGAGAAATACACAATCAAACACAGCTGATAAGTGTCAGTGACTCTAATGCGAACTTGCAAGATCACCAGGATACACAAACTTTGTGAAGGAATCAAAACTGAGTTTTAATAAAAAAGTGTTTCCATGAGTAACTCAAAATCAACTCAAGATTCAAGCAGTACACTAAATAAAGTTTTCGAGACACGTTGTTCGGAGTGTTTTTCTTTGTTTGGTAAAGAGAAAAGTCACGTGTGCATTCAGTTAAGTCGTATAGACAATTTGAATGAATGTATCGGAAAATCTTGTCGACCAAAAGAAAAGAAACAAAAATATACCCAATGTTATGTTTATTTTGAAAGAGGGAGATTTTCACCTTTGAGTCAGACGCTGTAATTTTCAGGTGAACTCTGTAGTATTTACTATTATGCGTTAAGGTCATTCTGACTTTATATGCTACATACAAATATTTGTTTCCATTTTTCATCTGTGGTAACGTTTCTATATGTCCAAAACTATAATTATAATAATCAAAAGATTTTATATAAGCGCTAAGAAAATAAAAGTCTAAAAAAGAGGAAAAAAATAAATAATAAATTGACTTTTCTCCCAAGAGGCTCAACAAAATATTTTCATTTTCGACTTAAATTGTTAGTAAATGGTCAAGGTATAATATCCTGAAAAAATCCGAGATTGTCATTTTTTTTTAATTAAAGTTGATCGAGGACCGCCGTGTATAGCAATACTTTATTAATATATTAAAAATACAAAAATTATAATTTCACACGAATATTACGCACGTATTCATACATAAATAAAGTTTTTAAGAATTGCGCATTTCCTCAATAACATAATCTAGTTGAAGTGATGTGTATTCTAAGTTTACAATTTTAAAGTAATGTTTTATAAAATCACCCGATTCCGAATCATTACATTTACATTTTACATTAGTTTTAAAATTATTATTTTGGAATAAAAACACATTTACAAAGTCGTAGCCATGTTAAGAGGTTATATCAATATCGTTCATGACTTCTTTTAAGTGTTCAGAAAAAAAAAAGAAATTTTAATTTTATAATATCATTTAACATCAGTTGAAATTGGCAATAGCACTCTTCTACACATACAGAGCTACCGCATGGAGGGAGATCGGGATATATTACACTTCTGGAAAAAATTCCGCTCCTACCAATATTACTGAAATTGGATGGTAGCAGGATAAATAGCTGTGGTTGTTCATTATGCAAAGGTTGTATTCCGACACTTATAATTTTTGTTCCCGATTCATTTAAAAATATGAAGATAATAGTAGCGAATGGTACGATTGCATTTTTTTTTCTCTCGTTAGTGTGTGTTATATATACTTTCTTCTTCTCTTTCTTGATCTTGTTTCGAAAAATATTATTATCTGTTAACACAGCTTGAGACATTTCACTCGCTCGTAAAAAAAAGACCTCGGCACTTTTTGCACATTTTTTTCTTATACGTAAATTTCACTACTTTCATGTCGATAATAATAAACAAAATTGATCATATTCAGTCACATTTTATTTGAACTTTTCAAAATTTCAGATTAATTTTCACCTTTCCTTTCATGACTTTACACTTCTTAGCACTTTTTTCACTTTTAGGTATTACTAATAGAAAAATTTCTACCAATGCGTAAATTGAATATATTTAACTGTACAATTTGCACATAATGTTTTAAAAGTATTCACCAAAATTAATGCACACAATTTATTCTTCTTCTGATTCCAAGTCAGTATCATTGCTAAAGACTGATGAAGAATCCTTTGGAAAAATTGCCTTCTCGACTTTAATAATATAATACTGTATTCTGTTTATAAATATCCAAACGCGACCTACAACGTCGCCATGCTTCAAGAGTAATTACGGAATTCGATATTTTATGGATTAATAAAATAAAACATGTCATAATATCAATTTTAAATACGTCTTATAATTTATTTATTCAAGAAACTAACTTTTACACTTTTACTAGCGTTAAACTTAAGGTAACGCAGTTTTTCTATATGCCTACTATACCTCATTCTCTGTTTTTCTAGAGAATTATCCTGCTTCATTCGTTGGGCTACGTATTGCTATATTGGCAGCTCTCCTTGGTCCAAACGCTATAAAGTAAATTAATAATAAAATTAATAAACATATTTATAAGTTTAAAAAAAAATAGTTTAGCACTTATCCAAAGCTCTTCTTCTCTCCTCATTCTGAACGATTCTTAGTCCTATCTCGTTTAATCCGCGAAATACCATTTTTCACAAAGTAGAATGAATTTTAATGAAAATTTATGCAAGTATTTGAAGTAAAGAAAATAAAATACTTTTCATAATTTACGTCAAGTTTTTTACATATAGTTTGGTTTTTTACATTTTACACTCTCTTCACATTTCTTTCGGTGATAGAAAAAAAAATCAAATACAATTCTTGAACTGATGGACCATAGCAAGCGCCGTGATATTTATATAGGAAAACTGAGTTTCTCTTTCCACTACGTTCTGTGAAAAGTCCTGCGATTCGAGAGAAATTTCCCTCCCAACATCTCAAAAACACCTCCCTTACAGAAATTTTACCCATTCTCGCAGCTTCCCTTCCCACTACTTTTTCGAAGAATCCTACGGTTCATAAAAAATGTTCCCTCCTCTAATTTTCAAAAACACCCCCCTCTTTCTCCAGAAACCTTAATACACGATTTATCGCTGAAAATGCAGTTTCCTCGTATCTGTGCTCTGTCAACGTATTGGCTTCTGCCTATCAGCTATCCTCAGCTTTCCTTCGCCGTTAATGTTTGGAAGCTATCCTTTGTTTTCTTTGAGGACTTATCTATTTTTAACTGAAAATATAAGTTTTTACAAGCTGCTCATCCCGATGTTTACTCTTGACCGTAAAAGTGCCTAAGATTTTATCTAACGAACGATTTCCTTTCGCCCCGCCAGTGAATAAGTTCGAAATAAACAGCTCGAGAGGAAATCTCTTTTCCCACTACTGTGAAACAGTGACCACGACTTTATATACCGAACGATTTTCTTTCGCGCAGCCAGCGTATCTGTTCGTGTACATCGACACATCCCGGCTTTGGAAATACTGCGAGCGTATCGGCTATATGTATCGGCGAGCGTATCGGAGATAGCGACCAAGCCTTTGCTACTTTAAAATTTATTATCCGTACGTGCCGAGAAACGCAGAAACATCTAGGCAATAAATTCATTCTAGTAGTGCGCTATTTGATGGTAAGAACCTTTTTTTCACTACCTGCGTAAGGGACTGCTGTGCGAGGTTTTGCATGGTAAATATATATATATATATATATATATATATATATATATATATATATATATATATATATATATATATATATATATATATATATATATATATATATATATATATATATATATATATATATATATATATATATATATATATATATATATATATATATATATATATATATATATATATATTTATCGGCTCGTATACACTCTTTTCTGAGAAAGTGACCAAGCCTATGCTTCTTTATTAAAGTCTGACCCTTTCTTTTCATACATCGAAAAACCTTCGGGCACGCCGCAGCACCAACTGGCGCTAATGCTCCACAAAACAGGAGAAGCGACGCGTGACTCTGCGATGGGAGCTCTGTCGTCTGTTTTCGGGTGAGCAGCGGCCCCACAGCGTAGCAGCCGCAGCGCGAAGGGTATTGTAGAGAAGTTAGCGCGCTTTCTCTATTGCTATTTAATATTAATTTTAACAACGTAAAATTTGTCAATTTTAATAGATTTAACCTTCAATTTAAATAAAAAGTTGTGTGGTTAATATTTTTTAACATTATATTTTTTAAACGAAACTACCATAAGTCATTTGCAAACCTACAATCTTTTTTTCTCTTCACAAAATAATTTTTATATTAATTTTTAATTAGTATCTAGAAACAGTAAGAACGTAAAACAGTTCAAGATCAATGTATTTTGTTACACAAATTTAATTGATAAAATAAAAAGTTATGCCTATATACCACGTCAGCGGAAACGTGATTTTATTTCACCTTTTTATAGTTAAAGATATAGATACATACATACCAACATATTTTTAAAATCCGGTTTTCCGATTCGGCAACATCGAAAACACAATATAAGATAATAACCTAACATATTATAAGCAGAATATAATAATAACTTGTGATGAAAATAATACTTTTTATAGTTACAGTATAACATGTAAAATTAAAGAATAAATTATAACCTATTACTCGTATTTACCATTTTGAGTACTATGTTTTTACAATAATTACTTGTATTATTTCATTTTGACTTTTCAAATATAAATCATGATCTTTCAAACATAAATAAATATAACAAAATCATTAATATATACTTAAGAATGGTAAATAACAAGATAAAGTAGTTTTCTGAGGTTAGAAATCATCAATTTCCTAATTAACTGTACTTCGTTCCCTTTTTTAGCGCTACAGCGTTGATCCACATGTAAGACCGCGGCTCTCCGCACATTTGGGGCTGCTGCGCGCCCGAAAATGACGAGACTGAAGCACAAAACTTGTGGAGGCGCTGCGCTACCGCAGTTATACCCGAGGGTTTTTCGGTGTACATTTGCGGCTGCTTTCCATTACCTACGCATGCCATCTGTTTCTTCGAAAAGAGGAGCAAAGAGGCTGCTACTTTCCCTCTCATCTAAAAAAAAAAATATATTTAATGGACTTTCAAAACCAAGTGGGAGTAAAACGCCTACGTATTCGAGCCAACAGAGTGGGGATAAAAAAAATCAGATACAAATTCTACATCATTTTAAGAGGGGACAGTTCAGAGGAGGAGCTTAAAACACACACAAAATACGAATCCGGGAAACATTGGAGAAGGGATAGACCAGGCATAGGCCTTATACACACTACGGGTGCTGTATCACTTTGAGAGGGGTAAATCCAGGGGAGGGGCTTAAAATATACAATACGAATGCTGACAAATTTGAGAAGGGGACAAACAGGAATAGGGCTTATACACACTATGAATACTGGATCACTTTGGCAGGGGAGGTGGTTATACAGAATCTGCATGAGCCAGTATGCCTACAGCCTATCTACTAATGTACTGCTTCTACAAATTAAAAATATAATTTAAGTTTAGGTATATAATTCTTATATTAAATTATATAAAGTAAATATTCAATATAATTCTTCACCAATTTTAGCAGTTTTCCATGACATTCGTCTATAAGACATTGTGATGATGTTGATGGCGAAGTTTATTATAAACAGAAAACATTTTTACCTGATTTTGACGATTTTTAGTTATATTCTTTGAAGAATTGAATGGGGATGTTGGTGTATTTCCCTGATAAATAATTAAATTAAATTTATAAACATTCTTTTTTATAATATATGTTGTTATGTATTAAAATATGTTGCCTCACACAATGAAATTATGGACCCAATTGCTGCCTTATTACTCTCAATACAGTGATTATAGCAAAAGATGAAACATTCTTTATCCTAGAAGCATTTTTGTTCATATTTCACTAATATTAAAAGCTTTCTGAAAGAAATATAAAAAATAAATAAAATATATTACCTTATCAAACTTCACTGTCCTATGAAACTCAGGTAGTCTTAAACTTAGACGCCCTTGTATACTTTTTTGACTGACTGATTGCAGTACCTACTTGTGTATATATAAGTGATCATATCTCGTGGAAAATAACATCATATATCCGTACGTTTATGGGTCTTAAGTCTAAACAAAAGTTATTCACCAACGTTCGAACTTTCGGGAATATAAAGTTAAAAGCATAGTTCATTAGCTCACGAATTTTCGTATAAAAAAATGTGTATAGTTATGAATCGTAATAATTAAGAAACACTTAAATTGTATATAATATATGTTTGTAATATAAAATATATGCCTTTTGTGTAATTTATGTTTTAATACTTAAAAGTATTATTGAACATTATTTTGTTCTCTCTCTCTTTCTCTCTCTCTCTCTCTCTCTCTCTCTCTCTCTAGTAAATAGATATATATATATGTATATGTAATGCGTTTAAATTTGGCAGAGCCATCGCAACGACCGGTTATGCTTCTATCGATACATGCGTGCGTGCAGTGATGAGTAGACGTCAATGTAGCTTATGCGAGCGTTCCATAGTGCGTGGTGAAGAGCTTTCCATACAGTGTGAAATCTGTAATTGCGTCTATCACGTAACATGCGTTAATCCTGTGCTCATAAACGAATATAATATATTTCGCTGTTGCATAAGCATTCGATCAGCTGTTAGTACACCTTCGCGTTCGCAGCCGAGCGTGACGTCAGACTCTCACCTAGCCTTTCCTTTGTCCGATAAAGTATCGTCTTCACCGTCACTCGTATCAATAGTTACAGAGCAGTGCACTGAGTCGCTGCCTTCATTTCTCGTCTATAATACTGCTTTAGAGTCGGGAAATCGCGGGCAAACATTTTCTCCGTCGTTAGCAGTCGCCAGCATGTCAGATTCAGATGTTCCGGAATATTTTAAAAAATATCTTCAGAAATTCAATAAAACTTCTGAAACTGTTGACCGCACAGAAACTGCTATAATAAGTCTTTCAAATCGCGTTACTGCTCTTGAACAGAAAATAAATAATGCGGATCAAGAACATCGTGCTGACGTGACTGCCCTGCGCTCAGAAATTGTATCATTGTCGCGTAGCATTATTACTGAGGATCCGTGTGAAGTAGTAATTTCGAAAATTCCAGCGCAGATCGAGCTGACTATGCCAACAGCAGCGGATCGCGTACTTTCGGCTATTGGTTTCAAGGGGCTTATTAATCACGTGCTTGAAGTAAGAGAATGGGTTCAGAAAGAATCTGCGGTAGCACCTGGCACACAAGCGAGTGTCCCTGATTCTCGGGAGAATGCCACCGGCGCACCGTCGAATGTTCTCGCTGCTAAATCGCAATCTATTGTGTTTAAATTTATGTCTGCAACTATTCGTAATTCGGTGCGCAAAAATGCGAAATTACTCGATAAAACGGATGCGCAAACGCTCTTCGGTGTCGGAGGAAAGAGAAAAATTTATATAAGTGCTCTCTGGCCCAAGCCAGTATACGCACTATATCGCAAAGCTCTTCAAGCTCATAAAACACTGCATTATGCGAGGCCGATCATTAAAAACATGATTGTATGTATGAGAGAAACACGTGAGTCTCCGCTTATCCCCATCCATTCAGAAGATGACTTAGGGACTCTCGTAGTTAGATGTGTTGAAGATTGACGGTCTGCGGCTCGGTCGATTACTGGGAGGCGAACGGATTCATTAGTTGTAGGTCACATAAATACAAACAGGCTCACTACTCGCGCTCATTTCGCTTTAATTGAAGAAAAATGCGCTGGCCACATTTTCGATGTACTGGCAATCACAGAAACGTTCTTGCAGAAAGATAAGCCTGATTCGCATCTTGCCTTAGATGGTTTTAACTTTTTTAGAGCGGATCGAGCTGGAAAGGAGGGCGGAGGCGTCGGCTGTTATGTTAGAAATAATTTTGTTGTGAAAATACTAGCGCAATCTGATGCGAATTTTGACAACACGCCGGAATTTATTATTTTAGAATTAATAAACTCTTCAACAAAAATACTTCTTGCTGTAGTTTATCGCCGCCCCTCAGCCGCCTATCCTGTCCACTTTTTTAATGTACTATCCACCCTCTTACCGCATTATATTAATGTTGTTATTACAGGGGATTTTAATATAAATATGTGCTTACATAACGCCGTGTCGTGTAACCTACGCGAACAAATTGAATCTCGTTCTCTTTTCCTAGTACCATCCGAGCCAACACATCATGTATTCTGGCGAAACCCGTCTTCTCATACCTGGCTCGATTTATTTATTGTCAATAACACAGATTCTGTTATAAATTATCAAAAGAGTGATGCACCATCCATAGCGGGGCATGACTTAGTAATACTCACTTTACGTATAGTCAGACCTGCGGTCTGCACTAGGACAATAATTACGCGAAGTCTAAAAAATGCAGACCATAAAGCACTTACTGCAGTATTACGCGCGAAAATTGCTGCCATCCCTTCATCTCCCTCCTTATTTTCTAACACATTTTTGACAGCTACGCCCATCTCTGGCCTTGTACTTGGCCCGTGAAAGGCTGATGTTAATGAGCTCGAAAATCATATTACATCGGCACTCATTTCGGCTTATGATGCCGCTGCACCGCGAAGGCAAATTGTACTATCTTCCAAACGAAAACCTTGGGTCTCACCCGCTATACGCGCGCTAATGAAGCAAAGAGACAAAGCCTTTCAAAATGCCCGCTTCTCGGGATGCAGTAGCGACTATGACCATTTTAGAGCCCTACGATCGTGAATTTCAAACTCTCTAGATACGGCAAAAAATCAATTTCTAGCAGGCAAGCTCAATGGGGTGGTTGATGCTAAAGGAAAATGGCGAGAACTACGGCGTATGCGAGTAACTGGCTCGAACCTTCCATCGCCTTTTTTGTATTTCAGTGCACACGTGTTGAATTTACACTACGCAGGTACAGTAAATCGCTCTCCACCGCTCACTGAATCTGATTATCAAGCTATTTGCAATTGACCGCGCAGTATTCCTGATGCTCCTCGCTTTGATTTTCGCCCGGTTACAAAAACGGAGGTGAAAGACGCGCTTTTTCATGCCCCATCCAAGGCATCGGGACTCGATGGTCTCACAGTCCCGATGCTAAAAATCGGTCTTCAAAATATTTTAGATCCGCTAACAGATTTATTTAACGCGTGTTTAGCTACTGCTACTTTTCCGACGTCGTGGAAAAAGGCTCTTCTCGTACCGCTCGCAAAAGTCAAGACACCTCTTTCACCATCTGATACGAGGCCTAT
>OX424574.1:115955467-116007967 GCA_949152435.1 Gastracanthus pulcherrimus
TTATGAAAAAAATATGACACTGTTTTAATCTTCTTTTCTTACATACGCTCTAATTTTTGAAATTTAATTTTGTTAAGATTCCAAGTTCTTTTGAAAAGTTATACTTTAAAATAATTCAATCTTACATGCAAAAAATTGCCGAAGTATGTCTTATGAAAAAAATATGACAATGTTTTAATCCTGTTTTCTTACAGAGACTCTAATTTTTTAAAGTTACTTTTGCACAGTTTCTAAGTTCTTTTGAAAAGTTATACTTTAAAATAACTCATTCTTACATGTAAAAAAACTGACAAAGTGCCTCTCATGAAAAAAATATGAGAATCATTTAATCCTGTTTTCTTACAGAGACTCTAATTTTTAAATTTACTTTTGCTCAGTTTCTAAGTTCTTTTGAAAAGTTATACTTTAAAATAACTCATTCTTACATGTAAAAAAACTGACAAAGTACCTCTTATGAAAGAAATATGACAATGTTTTAATCGTATTTTCTTTCTAAGACTCTAATTTTTGAAACTTACTTTTGTTCAGTTTCTAAGTTCTTTTGAAAAGTTATACTTTAAGATAACTCATTCTTACATGTAAAAAATTGACAAAGTCCCTCTTATGAAAAAAATATGAGAATGTTTCAATCCTTTTTCTTACACCGAATCCAATTATTTAAATTTACTTTTGGGCAGATTTTAAGTTCTTTTGCACAGTTATACTTTACAGTATTTTATTCTTACATTCAAAGAAATTACAAAGTTCCTCTTATAAAAAAATATGAGAAAGTTTTAATGCTTTTTTCTTACAGAGAATCTAACTTTTTTAATTTACATTTGCTCAGTTACTCAGTTCTTTTGCAAAGTTATACTTTACAGTATTTCATTCTTACATTTAAAAAACTGACAAAGTTTCTCTCATGAAAAAAATATGAGAATATTTTAATCCTGTTTTCTTACAGATACTCTAATTTTTTAAACTTACTTTTGCTCAGTTTCTAAGTACTTTTGAAAAGTTATACTTCAAAAAAAACTCATTCTTACATGTAAAAAAACTGACAAAGTCCCTCATATGAAAAAAATATGAGAATGTTTCAATCCTTTTTTCTTACAGAGACTCTAATTATTTAAATTTACTTTTGGGCAGACTTTAAGTTCTTTTGCAAAGTTATACTTTACAGAATTTTATTCTTACATTTAAAGAAATGACAAAGTCCCTCTCATGAAAAAAATATGACAATATTTTAATCCTATTTACTTGCTGAGAATCCAATTATTTAAATTTACGTTTGAGTAGATAGGCTGTAGGCATACTGGCTCACGCGGGTTCTGTATCATGCCAAAGTGATACAGAATCGGTCGTGTGTATAAGGCCTATCCCTGTTTGTCCCCTTCTCCAATTTTTGAGCATTCGTATTGTATTTTTTAAGCCCCTCCCCTGGATTTACCCCCTCTCAAAGTGATACAGAATCGGTCGTGTGTATAAGGCCTATGCCTGGTCCCTTCTCCAATTTTTGAGCATTCGTATTGTATGTTTTAAGCCCCTCCAATGGATTTACCCCCTCTCAAAGTGACACAGAATCTGTAGTGTGTATAAGGCCTATGCCTGGTCCCTTCTCCAATTTTTACCGGATTCGTATTGTGTGTGTTTTAAGCCCCGCCTCTGAACTGTCCCCTCTTAATGTGATCTAGAATTCGTATCTGATTTCTTCTATCCCCACTCTGTAGGCCCGAATACGTAAGCGTTTTACTCCCACCCGAAGAGAGGGAAGAGCTCTTTGCTCCTCTGTTCGAAGAAACAGATGGCATGCGTAGGAAATGGAAAGTAGCCGAAAAGAATGAAAAGAAAGGGTCAGCCTTTCTTTCCTCTGCTATTAAAAATAGATGGAACGTTGCTCACTGACTTTGCTAGCAATACACGTCATCGTCGCAGGTATGCGCTGTAGATGCGCGCAGATAGCAGGAAGATTGCATCAGTAAACGGCCTTCGAGAACTTACTATGCGGAGGCATTCAGAAATTTATTTTTCCGCTAGAAACGAATTTATTACAGTAAGGCATGGCGCAAGTTTGAAGGTCCTCGCGCAGGTAGTAGTAAATTACTTTCCAGCAATAAATAACCTTTTGAGAAAGGCATACTGCGCGCATACATTCGAAAAGTCTATTTTCGAGCCAAAACACTGTCAGTTTTTCTCCGCAATACACGCTATACTACAGTAAGGCAAAGCGTGTGTTAAAGGTCCTTGTGCAGGCAGTAGTAAATTGTCCCCAACAATCCACGACCCTTAGAGAAAGGCTTACTGCGCGCACGCTTGCTTTTTTTTAGGCCTATACGCTGTCAGGTTTTCGGCGAGAAAAGATTTATTACAGCAAGGCTTGGTACAGGTTGAAGGACTTCGCGCAGGTGGCACTTTTCCCAGCAATAAACAACCTTTTGAGAAAGGCATACTGCGCGCATGGGATCGAAAAGTCAATTTTCGAGCTAAAACACTGACAGTTTTTCGGCGAGAAACGATTTATTACAGTAAGGCATAGCGCGTGTTGAAGGTCATTGTGCAGGTAGTAGTAAATTGTCCCCAACAATACACGACCCTTGGAGAAAGGCTTACTGCGCGCACGCTTGCTTTTTTTTAGGCCTATACGCTGTCAGCTTTTCGGCGAGAAAAAATTTATTACAGCAAGGCTTGGTACAGGTTGAAGGACTTCGCGCAGGTGGCACTTTTCCCAGCAATAAACAACCTTTTGAGAAAGGCATACTGCGCGCATGGGTTCGAAAAGTCAATTTTCGAGCTAAAACACTGACAGTTTTTCGGCGAGAAACGATTTATTACAGTAAGGCATAGCGCATGTTGAAGGTCCTTGCGCGGGTAGTAGTAAATTGTCTCCAACAATACACGACCCTTAGAGAAAGGCTTACTGCGCGCACGCTTGCTTTTTTTTTTCTTTTTTAGGCCTATACGCTGCCAGTTTTTCGGCGAGAAACGATTTATTACAGCAAGGCTTGGTACACGTTGAAGGACTTAGCGCAGGTCGCACTTTTCCCAACAACTTTGACGCCAGCTTCTAGAGATGCACTTTCTCGTCATCAAGATTGTAGAAACTTTCACGAAAAAAATGTGTAGGCGTGGATGTGACCGACAGGGAGGTGGTTCTTAAAAAATTCTGGGAGGAAAATTTCTGCAAGGCAGACGTTTTTCTAATTAAGGGAGGAGAATTTTTAACCAATCGCAGAATTTCTTGAATAAGTGAAAGAAGGGGTAAGCTCTTCTGACGATATAAATTCTAGGGCGCAAACTAGGGTCAGTCAGTAAACTTTCAAATTTCAAAAAATTATACCAACTTGAAATTTGAAAGAAAAATTCGAGATGGCAAATAGCAAGACGAATTTGCAAATGATGCGGGATCGTATCCGGTGGCTTATTTCTAACGGGCCCACATTGCTCATGATGCTTGACCATGTGTCGTGGGCAATGGATGTGATACATTCATGTAAGTATCAATTTACAGAATTTTATTAATAATAATTAAAATAATATTATGTTAAATGTTTATTTATTTTTCAGTACCACCACTACCCGCTGTTGCTGCTATGCAACAGTTATACGAGGGAATAGTAACTCAAGAGAGCGCAACGGTTGCTCGCTCGC
Source organism: Gastracanthus pulcherrimus (assembly GCA_949152435.1). Lineage (NCBI taxonomy): Eukaryota > Metazoa > Arthropoda > Insecta > Hymenoptera > Pteromalidae > Gastracanthus > Gastracanthus pulcherrimus. The sequence continues at coordinate 115,959,095 of OX424574.1, forward strand.
CGAGATCAAGGTCGAGCTCGAGATCCAGCTCGAGTTCCAGCTCGAGTTCCAGCTCGAGCTCTAGTTCCAGCTCTAGCTCGAGCTCAAGGGGCAGCTTAAAGGCTGCGAAAGGAAAAAATATACACGATGTTGGTCGGATTCCAAAAATTTCATCGCCGAGCAGCAGCAGCGGCAACAGCAACAACGAGCGAAAGAGGAAAGCTGAAGGTAACTATTTTTTTATTCATTTTTTTTTATGTAAAACTTAAATAAGCTAAAGTGTCCAGTACTTGGACAAAACGAAAATTGTGACCAGTACTTGGACAGTGACAAAAATTGTAATTACTGATAAAGATGATAAAAATATGTATTCGTTGGCATTCATTCTGATAGTTTATGATGTGTAGTATATAATTTAACCAAAATTATGTTAATTTACGTCTTAAATTTGTTATAAATGTAAATATAACATTTTGAGGTTATGTCGAGAACTGTAATATGCCGAATGTATTGTCCAAGTTTACGTCCACTGCTTTTTCTGAACCCAGGAGTTGAACACATTTAATTCATATGTCCGACTACTGGGTCCTAACTATGTCCAAGTACTGGGTCCAGCTTGGCATATGATGTCCAACTACTGTGACGTATAGTTGAATTTTTAAACTTACTTTATCAGTATAAAAAAGTATGTAAGCGTATTTTTTCTTGTACTAATAATAGTAAAACATGCCGAATTAACGATTAGATTAAAGATTTGGGAAAAATATTGAGTTTCGGCTCTACAAACACTGACTCCGTATTTTCGTTTCAAAAAGTGTCCAAGTACTACCTACTTTACCTTAATAAATAATAATCTAATAATTTGTTTTTTTTTCTTTTCTTTTATAGATGAAGCTGAAAACCAGCCGTGGCCGAAAACGCCTTCCACGCCACCCCATTTGCATACGATGAAGTCACCTTCCAGGTCGACAAAGATTGGTAAGAAATAAAAAATTTTAAATTTCATTTTATTTTAATATTTATATTATATTATATTTTAAAACTATTTTTTTTTGCCATTTTTATTTTTTCAGATCAAGTGAAGGACGACAAAGCTTCGCTTCAAAGTAAGCAAGCGAAACGAGATTGACTGCGAATGCACAGCCGAGTGCAGGATAAAACGAAGATAGCAGCAACAGTAGCACCACCATCACTACCATCACCTCCACCACCACCACCACCGCGACCAATCAATAGTAAAACCGCGCATCGTAGAAGATGTGACATTCATAGAATAGATATTATGTAATTATATATATATATATATATATAATTACATAATATCTATTCTATGAATGTCACATCTTCTACGATATATATATATATATATATATATATATATATATATATATATATATATATATATATATATATATATATATATATATATATATATATATATATATATATATATATATATATATATATATATATATATATATATATATATATATATATATATATATATATATAATTACATAATATCTATTCTATGAATGTCACATCTTCTACATCTGTCACATCTGCTACGAAGATAGCAGCAACAGTAGCACCACCATCACTACCATCACCTCCACCACCACCACCACCGCGACCATCAATAGTAAAACCGCGCATCGTAGAAGATGTGACATTCATAGAATAGATATTATGTAATTATATATATATATATATATAATTACATAATATCTATTCTATGAATGTCACATCTTCTACGATATATATATATATATATATATATATATATATATATATATATATATATATATATATATATATATATATATATATATATATATATATATATATATATATATACATATATAATTACATAATATCTATTCTATGAATGTCACATCTTCTACGATGCGAGGTTTTACTATTGATGGTCGCGGTGGTGGTGGTGGTGGAGGTGATGGTAGTGATGGTGGTGCTACTGTTGCTGCTATCTTCGTTTTATCCTGCACTCGGCTGTGCATTCGCAGTCAATCTCGTTTCGCTTGCTTACTTTGAAGCGAAGCTTTGTCGTCCTTCACTTGATCTGAAAAAATAAAAATGGCAAAAAAAAATAGTTTTAAAATATAATATAATATAAATATTAAAATAAAATGAAATTTAAAATTTTTTATTTCTTACCAATCTTTGTCGACCTGGAAGGTGACTTCATCGTATGCAAATGGGGTGGCGTGGAAGGCGTTTTCGGCCACGGCTGGTTTTCAGCTTCATCTATAAAAGAAAAGAAAAAAAAAACAAATTATTAGATTATTATTTATTAAGGTAAAGTAGGTAGTACTTGGACACTTTTTGAAACGAAAATACGGAGTCAGTGTTTGTAGAGCCGAAACTCAAACTCAATATTTTTCCCAAATCTTTAATCTAATCGTTAATTCGGCATGTTTTACTATTATTAGTACAAGAAAAAATACGCTTACATACTTTTTTATACTGATAAAGTAAGTTTAAAAATTCAACTATACGTCACAGTAGTTGGACATCATATGCCAAGCTGGTCCCAGTACTTGGACATAGTTAGGACCCAGTAGTCGGACATATGAATTAAATGTGTTCAACTCCTGGGTTCAGAAAAAGCAGTGGACGTAAACTTGGACAATACATTCGGCATATTACAGTTCTCGACATAACCTCAAAATGTTATATTTACATTTATAACAAATTTAAGACGTAAATTAACATAATTTTGGTTAAATTATATACTACACATCATAAACTATCAGAATGAATGCCAACGAATACATATTTTTATCATCTATATCAGTAATTACAATTTTTGTCACTGTCCAAGTACTGGTCACAATTTTCGTTTCGTCCAAGTACTGGACACTTTAGCTTATTTAAGTTTTACATAAAAAAAAATGAATAAAAAAATAGTTACCTTCAGCTTTCCTCTTTCGCTCGTTGTTGCTGTTGCCGCTGCTGCTGCTCGGCGATGAAATTTTTGGAATCCGACCAACATCGTGTATATTTTTTCCTTTCGCAGCCTTTAAGCTGCCCCTTGAGCTCGAGCTAGAGCTGGAACTAGAGCTCGAGCTGGAACTCGAGCTGGAACTCGAGCTGGATCTCGAGCTCGACCTTGATCTCGGCGAGCGAGCAACCGTTGCGCTCTCTTGAGTTACTATTCCCTCGTATAACTGTTGCATAGCAGCAACAGCGGGTAGTGGTGGTACTGAAAAATAAATAAACATTTAACATAATATTATTTTAATTATTATTAATAAAATTCTGTAAATTGATACTTACATGAATGTATCACATCCATTGCCCACGACACATGGTCAAGCATCATGAGCAATGTGGGCCCGTTAGAAATAAGCCACCGGATACGATCCCGCATCATTTGCAAATTCGTCTTGCTATTTGCCATCTCGAATTTTTCTTTCAAATTTCAAGTTGGTATAATTTTTTGAAATTTGAAAGTTTACTGACTGACCCTAGTTTGCGCCCTAGAATTTATATCGTCAGAAGAGCTTACCCCTTCTTTCACTTATTCAAGAAATTCTGCGATTGGTTAAAAATTCTCCTCCCTTAATTAGAAAAACGTCTGCCTTGCAGAAATTTTCCTTCCAGAATTTTTTAAGAACCACCTCCCTGTCGGTCACATCCACGCCTACACATTTTTTTCGTGAAAGTTTCTACAATCTTGATGACGAGAAAGTGCATCTCTAGAAGCTGGCGTCAAAGTTGTTGGGAAAAGTGCGACCTGCGCTAAGTCCTTCAACGTGTACCAAGCCTTGCTGTAATAAATCGTTTCTCGCCGAAAAACTGGCAGCGTATAGGCCTAAAAAAGAAAAAAAAAAGCAAGCGTGCGCGCAGTAAGCCTTTCTCTAAGGGTCGTGTATTGTTGGAGACAATTTACTACTACCCGCGCAAGGACCTTCAACATGCGCTATGCCTTACTGTAATAAATCGTTTCTCGCCGAAAAACTGTCAGTGTTTTAGCTCGAAAATTGACTTTTCGAACCCATGCGCGCAGTATGCCTTTCTCAAAAGGTTGTTTATTGCTGGGAAAAGTGCCACCTGCGCGAAGTCCTTCAACCTGTACCAAGCCTTGCTGTAATAAATTTTTTCTCGCCGAAAAGCTGACAGCGTATAGGCCTAAAAAAAAGCAAGCGTGCGCGCAGTAAGCCTTTCTCCAAGGGTCGTGTATTGTTGGGGACAATTTACTACTACCTGCACAATGACCTTCAACACGCGCTATGCCTTACTGTAATAAATCGTTTCTCGCCGAAAAACTGTCAGTGTTTTAGCTCGAAAATTGACTTTTCGATCCCATACGCGCAGTATGCCTTTCTCAAAAGGTTGTTTATCGCTGGGAAAATGCCACCTGCGCGAAGTCCTTCAACCTGTACCAAGCCTTGCTGTAATAAATTTTTTCTCGCCGAAAAGCTGACAGCGTATAGGCCTAAAAAAAAGCAAGCGTGCGCGCAGTAAGCCTTTCTCCAAGGGTCGTGTATTGTTGGGGACAATTTACTACTACCTGCACAATGACCTTCAACACGCGCTATGCCTTACTGTAATAAATCGTTTCTCGCCGAAAAACTGTCAGTGTTTTAGCTCGAAAATTGACTTTTCGATCCCATGCGCGCAGTATGCCTTTCTCAAAAGGTTGTTTATTGCTGGGAAAAGTGCCACCTGCGCGAAGTCCTTCAACCTGTACCAAGCCTTGCTGTAATAAATCTTTTCTCGCCGAAAACCTGACAGCGTATAGGCCTAAAAAAAGCAAGCGTGCGCGCAGTAAGCCTTTCTCTAAGGGTCGTGTATTGTTGGGGACAATTTACTACTGCCTGCACAAGGACCTTTAACACACGCTTTGCCTTACTGTAGTATAGCGTGTATTGCGGAGAAAAACTGACAGTGTTTTGGCTCGAAAATAGACTTTTCGAATGTATGCGCGCAGTATGCCTTTCTCAAAAGGTTATTTATTGCTGGAAAGTAATTTACTACTACCTGCGCGAGGACCTTCAAACTTGCGCCATGCCTTACTGTAATAAATTCGTTTCTAGCGGAAAAATAAATTTCTGAATGCGTCCGCATAGTAAGTTCTCGAAGGCCGTTTACTGATGCAATCTTCCTGCTATCTGCGAGCATCTACAGCGCATACCTGCGACGATGACGTGTATTGCTAGCAAAGTCAGTGAGCAACGTTCCATCTATTTTTAATAGCAGAGGAAAGAAAGGCTGACCCTTTCTTTTCATTCTTTTCGGCTACTTTCCATTTCCTACGCATGCCATCTGTTTCTTCGAACAGAGGAGCAAAGAGCTCTTCCCTCTCTTCGGGTGGGAGTAAAACGCTTACGTATTCGGGCCTACAGAGTGGGGATAGAAGAAATCAGATACGAATTCTAGATCACATTAAGAGGGGACAGTTCAGAGGCGGGGCTTAAAACACACACAATACGAATCCGGTAAAAATTGGAGAAGGGACCAGGCATAGGCCTTATACACACTACAGATTCTGTGTCACTTTGAGAGGGGGTAAATCCATTGGAGGGGCTTAAAACATACAATACGAATGCTCAAAAATTGGAGAAGGGACCAGGCATAGGCCTTATACACACGACCGATTCTGTATCACTTTGAGAGGGGGTAAATCCAGGGGAGGGGCTTAAAAAATACAATACGAATGCTCAAAAATTGGAGAAGGGGACAAACAGGGATAGGCCTTATACACACGACCGATTCTGTATCACTTTGGCATGATACAGAACCCGCGTGAGCCAGTATGCCTACAGCCTATCTACTCAAACGTAAATTTAAATAATTGGATTCTCAGCAAGTAAATAGGATTAAAATATTGTCATATTTTTTTCATGAGAGGGACTTTGTCATTTCTTTAAATGTAAGAATAAAATTCTGTAAAATATAACTTTGCAAAAGAACTTAAAGTCTGCCCAAAAGTAAATTTAAATAATTAGAGTCTCTGTAAGAAAAAAGGATTGAAACATTCTCATATTTTTTTCATATGAGGGACTTTGTCAGTTTTTTTACATGTAAGAATGAGTTATTTTAAAGTATAACTTTTCAAAAGTACTTAGAAACTGAGCAAAAGTAAGTTTAAAAAATTAGAGTATCTGTAAGAAAACAGGATTAAAATATTCTCATATTTTTTTCATGAGTGAAACTTTGTCAGTTTTTTAAATGTAAGAATGAAATACTGTAAAGTATAACTTTGCAAAAGAACTGAGTAACTGAGCAAATGTAAATTAAAAAAGTTAGATTCTCTGTAAGAAAAAAGCATTAAAACTTTCTCATATTTTTTTATAAGAGGAACTTTGTAATTTCTTTGAATGTAAGAATAAAATACTGTAAAGTATAACTGTGCAAAAGAACTTAAAATCTGCCCAAAAGTAAATTTAAATAATTGGATTCGGTGTAAGAAAAAGGATTGAAACATTCTCATATTTTTTTCATAAGAGGGACTTTGTCAGTTTTTTTACATGTAAGAATGAGTTATCTTAAAGTATAACTTTTCAAAAGAACTTAGAAACTGAACAAAAGTAAGTTTCAAAAATTAGAGTCTCAGAAAGAAAATACGATTAAAACATTGTCATATTTCTTTCATAAGAGGTACTTTGTCAGTTTTTTTACATGTAAGAATGAGTTATTTTAAAGTATAACTTTTCAAAAGAACTTAGAAACTGAGCAAAAGTAAATTTAAAAATTAGAGTCTCTGTAAGAAAACAGGATTAAATGATTCTCATATTTTTTTCATGAGAGGCACTTTGTCAGTTTTTTTACATGTAAGAATGAGTTATTTTAAAGTATAACTTTTCAAAAGAACTTAGAAACTGTGCAAAAGTAACTTTAAAAAATTAGAGTCTCTGTAAGAAAACAGGATTAAAACATTGTCATATTTTTTTCATAAGACATACTTCGGCAATTTTTTGCATGTAAGATTGAATTATTTTAAAGTATAACTTTTCAAAAGAACTTGGAATCTTAACAAAATTAAATTTCAAAAATTAGAGCGTATGTAAGAAAAGAAGATTAAAACAGTGTCATATTTTTTCATAACAAGGACGTTGTCATTTTTTTACATGTATGAATGCATTATTTTATAGTATAACTTTTCAAGAAACTTAGATACTGCGCAAAAGGAAATTTAAATAATTGGATTCGGTGTAAGAAATAAGGATTGAAACATTCTCATACTTTATTCATACGACGGACTTTGTCAGTTTCTTTACATGTAAGAATGTGTTATTTTAAAGTATAACTTTTCAAAAGAACTTTGAAACTGAGCAAAAGTAAATTTAAAAATTAGAGTCTCTGTAAAAAAACAGGATTAAGACATTGTCATATTTTTTTCATAAAAGATACTTCCGCAATTTTTTTACATGTAAGATTGAATTATTTTAAATAATAACTTTTCAAAACAACTGCGCAACTGAGCAAGTGTAAATTAACAAAGTTAGATTCTCTGTAAGAAGAAACGATTAAAACATTGTCATATTTCTTTCATAAGAGGTACTTTGTCAGTTTTTTTACATGTAAGAATGAGTTATTTTAATGTATAACTTTTCACAAGAACTTAGAAACTGAGCAAAAGTAAATTTAAATAATTTGATTCGGTGTAAGAAAAAAAGATTAAAACATTGTCATATTTTTTTATAACACGGAATTTGTCAGTTTTTTTGCATGTAAGAATGAATTATTTTAAATTATAACTTTACAAAAGAACTTAGAACCTGAGCAAAAGTAAGTTTCAAAAATTAGAGTCTCAGAAAGAATATAGGATTAAAACATTGTCATATTTCTTTAATAAGAGGAACTTTGTCAGTTCCTTCATAAGAAGGACTTTATAATTTTTTTACGTGCAAGAACGAATTATTTTAAAGTATATCTCTTCATAACAACTTAGAAGCAAATCTTAAGTAAATTATTAAAATTATGTCTTTTTTATGATAGTGTAGACGTATAGACCCAAGTGAATGAAAAAAATTAGAGTTCCGTAAGAACATAGAATTAATACATAACTCATGCTAATTATAGATGTTATAAATATTTAAACCTAAAAGTAAAGTGAAATGAATGTTCGGATGTCGATGGTCCAGCAGCTTATAAAGCCGAAGTATCTGCAAAAGCATATTGCCCCACTCACGAAAGTATCTTGTTGCTACTGCTCGATTCCCTGCCTTGAGCGCGCATGCGCTGACTGATGAACGCATACCTCTACTCAAGCTGGAGAATCACAGCTTGCTCCCGCCTCTACCTTGGGGAATGCGCACTCCCCACTATAAGGATTAGAACTCTGAGCTTATAGGCTTCTTCCCCTACCTACATGATCACGGTGGATTTCCCCTGCCGCGACTCTCATGCGTCTCCCTTTTCTCACCTTCGAGGTGAGCTGCGTATATTTTTGACTGTGCAGGTGCAATTCCCCACTAATAACACAGCTTTATCCCCACAAATGAAATCTATAAGTATACAGGTGAGAACCACTATTATATTTAACACTATTATGTTTTTCATGCTTTACATATGAACTTATATTGTTTCCTAATTTTAAATTCTATAGAAACTTATAACAGAATTCTTAATACAGAATTCCTAAGAACGCTTGAACTAAAATATTTTAATATTATTTTTTCGGAATTCTAAGTTTTTATGTTATGTATGTATATATATATATATATATATATATATATATATATATATATATATATATATATATATATATACACACACACATACACACACACACACACACTCACACACACACACAAACACGCTGAAAAAATAATATTTAAATATTTTAATACAAGCGTACTTACAAATTCTGTATTAAAAATTCTCCTATAATTCAGACAAAGATTGGTAAGAAATAAAAAATTTTAAATTTCATTTTATTTTAATATTTATATTATATTATATTTTAAAACTATTTTTTTTGCCATTTTTATTTTTTCAGATCAAGTGAAGGACGACAAAGCTTCGCTTCAAAGTAAGCTAGCGAAACGAGATTGACTGCGAATGAACAGCCGAGTGCAGGATAAAACGAAGATAGCAGCAACAGTAGCACCACCATCACTACCATCACCTCCACCACCACCACCACCGCGACCATCAATAGTAAAACCTCGCATCGTAGAAGATGTGACATTCATAGAATAGATATTATGTAATTATATATATATATATATATATATATATATATATATATATATATATATATATATATATTTATATATATATTCCTTTTTCCGATAATGTCTATATGATGAACAATGCTTTATTCTAATTAATATAAAATATCCGCATTAACACCCACATGTACTCTATGTTTGCTATAGATTTATTTATTATATTTTAATTTTTATATTTGTAAAAGAATAATATCGTAAAATGATTTTTCTTTTAATTTTTTTTTATTCAATCATCAAACTTCTCTTTTTTTACAGAATATTTAATAAAAATTTATTTTCAATATACATATGAGTATGTATTCCTTTTAGAAATGATATCTACTTCATCTTGGCCAAATTTAGCATCCAAATAATCTAGTAGCCATGCTCGTATTGAGATAACGTTATGTACAGCGCATATAGGTTTCCTTCTAATGCAGAGAATGTGATTAAAACATACGTAATGCTTATCGCTCGATAACGTTTCTAGTGATGGATATCCAAAGGCTTCAACGTTTGAAATTAATCTGTAAATAAAAACAAAAACGTAAGAAATACGAGCATAGAAAAGTAAAAGTATGAAAAAGTATGAAAAAGTATGAAAAAGTATGAAAAAAGTATGAAAAAGTATGAAAAAGTATGATAAAAGTATGAAAAAGTATGAAAAAGTATGAAAAAGTAATGAATAAGTATGAAAAAGTATGAAAAAAGTATGAAAAAGTATGATAAAAATATGAAAAAGTATGAAAAAGTATGAAAAAAGTATAAAAATAGTATGAAAAAGTATGAAATGTATGAAAAAAGTATGAAAGTAGAGTCATATTATATATCACTTACACATTTGGTATGAGATTTCTTAGCCATTGCACTTTCTGTTCTCCCTTAACGTATAATTTCTCAATCCCTTGCGAGCAAATTTGGAAAATTCGTTGAAGATGATGATAAGGAATATCTCCAGCGTCCATGCAATTCCATGATGATACTTCTCCACCCAGTGAGTCATACATTTTTCTTCTGCTGTCAGTTCTTCCAATGTCATAGGAGGTTTAAAGAGGTATGCAGTCGGTAAAGCAGTTTTCTTTGATGACTCATCTTTCGTGCATGCAAGTTGAATTTGAACAACATTTTCAACGAGGAGGTAATCTACAATCTGAGAAAACAGAAGCTAGTGTAGAGTGGCGAGATGTGCAGTCGGCATTCCAAAATCGAATCAAGACTGGCGGAGTTGTAAATATAAAACACATGGACATTGTGAGTTTCTTAAGTGATGCACAAAAGCTCTTCAAAGTTAAGGCACAAGAATGCTTAGAAGAATACAATGCTGTGAAAATAAATTCAGATTTTATCTCGGAATTTTCTATGCAGAAAAATGGAGAGGAAACGACCGATATTAAATATTTCACGAGTGAAAGTGCTACAGTATACATGTCAACAAATTTAGAGGAATGGTTTAAAGACTATATCAAAGAGCCCATTCTTACACAACTAGAAGAATTTCAGGAAAAGGATTCCGGCTGGACATTGAAGAGTATTAAAAGTTTGTGTATAAATATGAAAAAATATTCTCCATTCAAGGGCAGTTCTTATATTCCTCTCCCAAAGTTTATAGAAAACAAAAAAGCATGTGTTAATGTTCATAACAATGACAATCAGTGTTTCAAATATGCTATTCTTTCAGCATTATATCCCAGCAAATATAATTCCAACAGAGTTAATCAATATCGTGTACATGAGAACGAGTTGATCTTTAGTGATATACAGTTCCCAGTAAAACTGAATGATATTTCAAAATTCGAAAAATTGAATAATATTTCAGTAAATGTAAATGTATACATGCTCAGAAAGTATGGTTCAAAATTTGAAGTATCGCCTTGTCACGTTACGTCAGAAAAGAAGGCTGAACAAGAAAATCAAGCAGAAAAGGAAGATAAACATGTAAATCTACCAGAAAATAATAATCAACCAGAAAAGAAGAGTAGACATGTAAATCTACTTATCATTCAAGATTTTTACATTGATGAGCATGAAGAAAATAATTTTGTTGATGGTGATGAAAGTATGCCTAAATACCATTACGTTTGGATCAAAAGCATGTCTCGTCTTCTGGGTTCTCAACTGTCTAAAGCTAATAGAAAATCATACCACTGTGAAAGGTGTTTACAAGTTTTCTATAATGAAAAAAGATTGGAAATTCATGAAAATCATTGTAAAAATATGAATAATTGCCGAATTAATCTGCCAGACTCAAAGAACAACATTCTCAAATTCGAATATTACAAAAAGAGAAAAAAAGTTCCTTTCGTTATTTATGCTGATTTTGAATGTTTATTGAAGCCTACTGAGAATGAGAATGCTTTTCAACTACATGAAGCGTACAGCATAGGTTACTACACAAAATGCAGCTTTGATGACAGATTATCTGTCTATAAATCTTACAGACAAAAATTTGGAGATCAAGAGACATCTGCAGAATGGTTTGTTTGAGAACTAAAATCAATAAGTGAGAAGATAGATCATCTCTACAAGAATCCTAAACCAATGAAACTCACAGCTCTAGAAGAATTATCTTTCCAGAGGTCAACTGTTTGTTATATATGTCGAAAATCAATCCGCGATGAAGAACTTGCAATGCGAGACCATTGTCATTTTACAGGACGGTATTCGATACAGGACGATTCCCAAAGAAAAAAAAAATGAATTCTTTTTTCTCTTCAGTTTCAGAGGTGCAGCTCACAATTCATGTAATTTGAATTATAAGAACTCAAGATTCATTCCCGTTGTTTTTCATAACCTCAATTATGATACTCACTTCATTTTGAAAGAGATCGCTACTTCTACATTGATGAAAGGACGAGTTAGTCTAACACCTCATAATAAAGAGAAATATATTTCGTTCACGAAATACATAGATGACTGCGACATCAGCTTTAGATTCATAGATTCTTGGCGTTTTCTACCATCATCATTGGAAAAGCTCGCATCATATCTACAAAACGTGCCTATAGCGGTGAAAGAGTTTCGATCAGATGGATTCACAGATGAAATGATAGATCTTCTCAGACGGAAAGGTATATTTCCATATGATTATGTAGACGCATTTGATAAGCTATCGTCTACAAAATTGCCAGAAAAGAATGAGTTTTATAATAAACTAACACATTCCCATATTGCTGAAGAAAACTACAAGCATGCTGATCGAGTCTGGGATAAGTTCAATATAAAAACATTGGGAGAGTATTCAGATCTTTACTTAAAAACAGATGTTCTACTATTGGCTGACGTTTTCGAAAGTTTTCGAGAGACATCTCTTAAAGCTTATGATTTATGTCCTGCTCACTTTTACACGACTCGAGGGTTAACATTTTCAGCAGCTCTTAAAGCGACAAAGGTGGAATTAGAGCTTCTTACAGATATTGACATACTAATGTTTATTGAAGCAGGCATTCGGGGAGGAATAAGCCAGTGTTGTAATCGATATGCTGAGGCAAACAATCCATACATGGGTTCTTCATACGATGAGAAACAGAAAACGAAGACACTCTTATATTTTGATATAAATAATCTGTATGGGTGGGCGATGGTACAGAATTTACCGATTGGAAAATTCAAATGGATTGACTTTGAGGCGAATCCAAGCTTCTTCAATACACCACCAGATTCAGATATAGGTTACATTGCTGAAGTAGACTTGGAGTATCCTGAGGAAATACATGATGAACATCGAGGCTTCCCTTTCTGCGCAGAGCACCGTGCACCACCTGGCTCAAAGCAGAACTAACTTCTCACTACTCTGAACGATAAGAAAAAGTATGTGATTCACTATCGAACACTTAAACAGGCGCTGGATAATGGACTTCGTTTGAAAAAGGTGCATAGAATTCTGACTTTCGAGCAGAAGGCCTGGCTTAAACCTTATGTCGAATTAAATACTGAGAAGAGAAAGCAAGCGAAGAATGAGTTTGAAAAACTCTTCTATAAATTATTAATCAACGCTGTCTATGGAAAGTGTATCGAACGAGAGCGGTCTCGTGTTGATGTCCGATTAGTAAATAAATTCACAGGCAGCTATGGGGCAGAAGCACGCATAGCTCAACCACATTTGCACAGCTGTGCAATCTTTGATGAAAATTTAGTTGCTATTCAGCTAAAGAGAACAAGTATCACAATCAAGAAACCGATATACGTTGGTCTTTGTATCCTTGATTTGTCCAAGACATTAGTTTATGATTTCCATTACTCGTATATGAAACAGCGAGTAGGAAAAAAATGTAAACTTCTTTATACAGATACTGATAGTTTGATATATGAAGTTGAGGACATTGATATGTATAAAATAATGAAAGAAGACATTCACAGGTTTGATACTTTTGATTATGATAAGAATAATCAGTTTAACATTCCACGTGTCAATAAAAAAGTCCCAGGATTAATGAAAGACGAATGCTGTGGCAAGATCATGATGGAATTTATAGGTTTACGAAGCAAAATGTACAGTATTTTAGTTGATGGAGGAGAGACAGTGAGGACAGACACTTTACCTTGGGGTCATTTTCGAATCATGTATGGGCAGATGGCGCAAGCTGCACTTCGAATAGAGGAGGATCCTGAAAAACAAGAAATAGTGGTAGGGATGGAAGTGGAGAGGGGGTACGAAGTATCCAATGAAAGTGGGGCAACGCGAGTGGGGATGGATGTTGCAGAAGATGAAAGAGAGGGGGAAATACGAGGTGGGGGTGATGCAGCCAATGAAAATGGTGAAAGGCGAGAGGGGATGACACTTTATGACAATGAAGGTGAACAAATCAGAATTGAATATGATGTGTTAGAGGAGTTTATGCATGACTAGGATCCATCAATGGAGGGGATACGCTCTGAGGGAGGAGAGATAAGGGATATATTACAGGAGGCAATGGAAAGGACAGATATTGTGGTGGGGAATTAACTATATCAACAGACAGACCACGACGAGGAGCACATTCCAGCAATCGAAGAGTTCGAGAATTATCATCCTTGCGGGAAGAAACCAAGACTCAACTAAATTTCTAAGTAAGTTCACAGTTAATTCTCACCAAATTTCTTTTTTTTTTTGCTCTAACAAATCTTTTCTGTATTAGAAGTTCTTATATTCTTATATAAAATCCAGCGTTGTGAAGAAGACAATAACTTTCGAGGATTATAGAAGATGTCTTCAGGATTTTATTATTGTAAAACGTGATCAATGCAACATTCGTTCAAAATTGCACATAGTGCATACTGAAAGACAGAATAAAATTGCTCTTAGTCCCCACGATGATAAGAGATTCTTATTGCCTCAGAGTACAGACACTTTACCTTGGGGTCATTTTCGAATCATGTATGAGCAGATGGCGCAAGCTGCACTTCGAATAGAGGAGGATCCTGAAAAACAAGAAATAGTGGTAGGGATGGAAGTGGAGAGGGGGTATGAAGTATCCAATGAAAGTGGGGCAACGCGAGTGGGGATGGATGTTGCAGAAGATGAAAGAGAGGGGGAAATACGAGGTGGGGTTGATGCAGCCAATGAAAATGGTGAAACGCGAGAGGGGATGAAACTTTATGACAATGAAGATGAACAAATCAGAATTGAATATGATGTGTTAGAGGAGTTTATGCATGACTAGGATCCATCAATGGAGGGGATACGCTCTGAGGGAGGAGAGATAAGGGATATATTACAGGAGGCAATGGAAAGGACAGATATTGTGGTGGGGAATTAACTATATCAACAGACAGACCACGACGAGGAGCACATTCCAGCAATCGAAGAGTTCGAGAATTATCATCCTTGCGGGAAGAAACCAAGACTCAACTAAATTTCTAAGTAAGTTCACAGTTAATTCTCACCAAATTTCTTTTTTTTTTGCTCTAACAAATCTTTTCTGTATTAGAAGTTCTTATATTCTTATATAAAATCCAGCGTTGTGAAGAAGACAATAACTTTCGAGGATTATAGAAGATGTCTTCAGGATTTTATTATTGTAAAACGTGATCAATGCAACATTCGTTCAAAATTGCACATAGTGCATACTGAAAGACAGAATAAAATTGCTCTTAGTCCCCACGATGATAAGAGATTCTTATTGCCTCAGAGTACAGACACTTTACCTTGGGGTCATTTTCGAATCATGTATGAGCAGATGGCGCAAGCTGCACTTCGAATAGAGGAGGATCCTGAAAAACAAGAAATAGTGGTAGGGATGGAAGTGGAGAGGGGGTATGAAGTATCCAATGAAAGTGGGGCAACGCGAGTGGGGATGGATGTTGCAGAAGATGAAAGAGCGGGGGAAATACGAGGTGGGGTTGATGCAGCCAATGAAAATGGTGAAACGCGAGAGGGGATGAAACTTTATGACAATGAAGATGAACAAATCAGAATTGAATATGATGTGTTAGAGGAGTTTATGCATGACTAGGATCCATCAATGGAGGGTATACGCTCTGAGGGAGGAGAGATAAGGGATATATTACAGGAGGCAATGGAAAGGACAGATATTGTGGTGGGGAATTAACTATATCAACAGACAGACCACGACGAGGAGCACATTCCAGCAATCGAAGAGTTCGAGAATTATCATCCTTGCGGGAAGAAACCAAGACTCAACTAAATTTCTAAGTAAGTTCACAGTTAATTCTCACCAAATTTCTTTTTTTTTTGCTCTAACAAATCTTTTCTGTATTAGAAGTTCTTATATTCTTATATAAAATCCAGCGTTGTGAAGAAGACAATAACTTTCGAGGATTATAGAAGATGTCTTCAGGATTTTATTATTGTAAAACGTGATCAATGCAACATTCGTTCAAAATTGCACATAGTGCATACTGAAAGACAGAATAAAATTGCTCTTAGTCCCCACGATGATAAGAGATTCTTATTGCCTCAGAGTACAGACACTTTACCTTGGGGTCATTTTCGAATCATGTATGAGCAGATGGCGCAAGCTGCACTTCGAATAGAGGAGGATCCTGAAAAACAAGAAATAGTGGTAGGGATGGAAGTGGAGAGGGGGTATGAAGTATCCAATGAAAGTGGGGCAACGCGAGTGGGGATGGATGTTGCAGAAGATGAAAGAGAGGGGGAAATACGAGGTGGGGTTGATGCAGCCAATGAAAATGGTGAAACGCGAGAGGGGATGAAACTTTATGACAATGAAGATGAACAAATCAGAATTGAATATAATGTGTTAGAGGAGTTTATGCATGACTAGGATCCATCAATGGAGGGGATACGCTCTGAGAGAGGAGAGATAAGGGATATATTACAGGAGGCAATGGAAAGGACAGATATTGTGGTGGGGAATTAACTATATCAACAGACAGACCACGACGAGGAGCACATTCCAGCAATCGAAGAGTTCGAGAATTATCATCCTTGCGGGAAGAAACCAAGACTTAACTAAATTTCTAAGTAAGTTCACAGTTAATTCTCACCAATTTTCTTTTTTTTTTGCTCTAACAAATCTTTTCTGTATTAGAAGTTCTTATATTCTTATATAAAATCCAGCGTTGTGAAGAAGACAATAACTTTCGAGGATTATAGAAGATGTCTTCAGGATTTTATTATTGTAAAACGTGATCAATGCAACATTCGTTCAAAATTGCACATAGTGCATACTGAAAGACAGAATAAAATTGCTCTTAGTCCTCACGATGATAAGAGATTCTTATTGCCTCAGAGTACAGACACTTTACCTTGGGGTCATTTTCGAATCATGTATGAGCAGATGGCGCAAGCTGCACTTCGAATAGAGGAGGATCCTGAAAAACAAGAAATAGTGGTAGGGATGGAAGTGGAGAGGGGGTATGAAGTATCCAATGAAAGTGGGGCAACGCGAGTGGGGATGGATGTTGCAGAAGATGAAAGAGAGGGGGAAATACGAGGTGGGGGTGATGCAGCCAATGAAAATGGTGAAAGGCGAGAGGGGATGACACTTTATGACAATGAAGGTGAACAAATCAGAATTGAATATGATGTGTTAGAGGAGTTTATGCATGACTAGGATCAATCAATGGAGGGGATACGCTCTGAGGGAGGAGAGATAAGGGATATATTACAGGAGGCAATGGAAAGGACAGATATTGTGGTGGGGAATTAACTATATCAACAGACAGACCACGACGAGGAGCACATTCCAGCAATCGAAGAGTTCGAGAATTATCATCCTTGCGGGAAGAAACCAAGACTCAACTAAATTTCTAAGTAAGTTCACAGTTAATTCTCACCAAATTTCTTTTTTTTTTGCTCTAACAAATCTTTTCTGTATTAGAAGTTCTTATATTCTTATATAAAATCCAGCGTTGTGAAGAAGACAATAACTTTCGAGGATTATAGAAGATGTCTTCAGGATTTTATTATTGTAAAACGTGATCAATGCAACATTCGTTCAAAATTGCACATAGTGCATACTGAAAGACAGAATAAAATTGCTCTTAGTCCCCACGATGATAAGAGATTCTTATTGCCTCAGAGTACAGACACTTTACCTTGGGGTCATTTTCGAATCATGTATGAGCAGATGGCGCAAGCTGCACTTCGAATAGAGGAGGATCCTGAAAAACAAGAAATAGTGGTAGGGATGGAAGTGGAGAGGGGGTATGAAGTATCCAATGAAAGTGGGGCAACGCGAGTGGGGATGGATGTTGCAGAAGATGAAAGAGAGGGGGAAATACGAGGTGGGGTTGATGCAGCCAATGAAAATGGTGAAACGCGAGAGGGGATGAAACTTTATGACAATGAAGATGAACAAATCAGAATTGAATATGATGTGTTAGAGGAGTTTATGCATGACTAGGATTCATCAATGGAGGGGATACGCTCTGAGGGAGGAGAGATAAGGGATATATTACAGGAGGCAATGGAAAGGACAGATATTGTGGTGGGGAATTAACTATATCAACAGACAGACCACGACGAGGAGCACATTCGAGCAATCGAAGAGTTCGAGAATTATCATCCTTGCGGGAAGAAACCAAGACTTAACTAAATTTCTAAGTAAGTTCACAGTTAATTCTCACCAATTTTCTTTTTTTTTTGCTCTAACAAATCTTTTCTGTATTAGAAGTTCTTATATTCTTATATAAAATCCAGCGTTGTGAAGAAGACAATAACTTTCGAGGATTATAGAAGATGTCTTCAGGATTTTATTATTGTAAAACGTGATCAATGCAACATTCGTTCAAAATTGCACATAGTGCATACTGAAAGACAGAATAAAATTGCTCTTAGTCCTCACGATGATAAGAGATTCTTATTGCCTCAGAGTACAGACACTTTACCTTGGGGTCATTTTCGAATCATGTATGAGCAGATGGCGCAAGCTGCACTTCGAATAGAGGAGGATCCTGAAAAACAAGAAATAGTGGTAGGGATGGAAGTGGAGAGGGGGTATGAAGTATCCAATGAAAGTGGGGCAACGCGAGTGGGGATGGATGTTGCAGAAGATGAAAGAGAGGGGGAAATACGAGGTGGGGGTGATGCAGCCAATGAAAATGGTGAAAGGCGAGAGGGGATGACACTTTATGACAATGAAGGTGAACAAATCAGAATTGAATATGATGTGTTAGTGGAGTTTATGCATGACTAGGATCAATCAATGGAGGGGATACGCTCTGAGGGAGGAGAGATAAGTGATATATTACAGGAGGCAATGGAAAGGACAGATATTGTGGTGGGGAATTAACTATATCAACAGACAGACCACGACGAGGAGCACATTCGAGCAATCGAAGAGTTCGAGAATTATCATCCTTGCGGGAAGAAACCAAGACTCAACTAAATTTCTAAGTAAGTTCACAGTTAATTCTCACCAATTTTCTTTTTTTTTTGCTCTAACAAATCTTTTCTGTATTAGAAGTTCTTATATTCTTATATAAAATCCAGCGTTGTGAAGAAGACAATAACTTTCGAGGATTATAGAAGATGTCTTCAGGATTTTATTATTGTAAAACGTGATCAATGCAACATTCGTTCAAAATTGCACATAGTGCATACTGAAAGACAGAATAAAATTGCTCTTAGTCCTCACGATGATAAGAGATTCTTATTGCCTCAGAGTACAGACACTTTACCTTGGGGTCATTTTCGAATCATGTATGGGCAGATGGCGCAAGCTGCACTTCGAATAGAGGAGGATCCTGAAAAACAAGAAATAGTGGTAGGGATGGAAGTGGAGAGGGGGTACGAAGTATCCAATGAAAGTGGGGCAACGCGAGTGGGGATGAATGTTGCAGAAGATGAAAGAGAGGGGGAAATACGAGGTGGGGGTGATGCAGCCAATGAAAATGGTGAAAGGCGAGAGGGGATGACACTTTATGACAATGAAGGTGAACAAATCAGAATTGAATATGATGTGTTAGAGGAGTTTATGCATGACTAGGATCCATCAATGGAGGGGATACGCTCTGAGGGAGGAGAGATAAGGGATATATTACAGGAGGCAATGGAAAGGACAGATATTGTGGTGGGGAATTAACTATATCAACAGACAGACCACGACGAGGAGCACATTCGAGCAATCGAAGAGTTCGAGAATTATCATCCTTGCGGGAAGAAACCAAGACTTATCTAAATTTCTAAGTAAGTTCACAGTTAATTCTCACCAATTTTCTTTTTTTTTTGCTCTAACAAATCTTTTCTGTATTAGAAGTTCTTATATTCTTATATAAAATCCAGCGTTGTGAAGAAGACAATAACTTTCGAGGATTATAGAAGATGTCTTCAGGATTTTATTATTGTAAAACGTGATCAATGCAACATTCGTTCAAAATTGCACATAGTGCATACTGAAAGACAGAATAAAATTGCTCTTAGTCCTCACGATGATAAGAGATTCTTATTGCCTCAGAGTACAGACACTTTACCTTGGGGTCATTTTCGAATCATGTATGAGCAGATGGCGCAAGCTGCACTTCGAATAGAGGAGGATCCTGAAAAACAAGAAATAGTGGTAGGGATGGAAGTGGAGAGGGGGTATGAAGTATCCAATGAAAGTGGGGCAACGCGAGTGGGGATGGATGTTGCAGAAGATGAAAGAGAGGGGGAAATACGAGGTAGGGGTGATGCAGCCAATGAAAATGGTGAAAGGCGAGAGGGGATGACACTTTATGACAATGAAGGTGAACAAATCAGAATTGAATATGATGTGTTAGAGGAGTTTATGCATGACTAGGATCCATCAATGGAGGGGATACGCTCTGAGGGAGGAGAGATAAGGGATATATTACAGGAGGCAATGGAAAGGACAGATATTGTGGTGGGGAATTAACTATATCAACAGACAGACCACGACGAGGAGCACATTCGAGCAATCGAAGAGTTCGAGAATTATCATACTTGCGGGAAGAAACCAAGACTCAACTAAATTTCTAAGTAAGTTCACAGTTAATTCTCACCAATTTTCTTTTTTTTTTGCTCTAACAAATCTTTTCTGTATTAGAAGTTCTTATATTCTTATATAAAATCCAGCGTTGTGAAGAAGACAATAACTTTCGAGGATTATAGAAGATGTCTTCAGGATTTTATTATTGTAAAAC
The DNA here is from genome assembly GCA_949152435.1 of Gastracanthus pulcherrimus. Lineage (NCBI taxonomy): Eukaryota > Metazoa > Arthropoda > Insecta > Hymenoptera > Pteromalidae > Gastracanthus > Gastracanthus pulcherrimus. The sequence goes on from OX424574.1 coordinate 115,979,803, forward strand.
GTGATCAATGCAACATTCGTTCAAAATTGCACATAGTGCATACTGAAAGACAGAATAAAATTGCTCTTAGTCCCCACGATGATAAGAGATTCTTATTGCCTCAGAGTACAGACACTTTACCTTGGGGTCATTTTCGAATCATGTATGAGCAGATGGCGCAAGCTGCACTTCGAATAGAGGAGGATCCTGAAAAACAAGAAATAGTGGTAGGGATGGAAGTGGAGAGGGGGTATGAAGTATCCAATGAAAGTGGGGCAACGCGAGTGGGGATGGATGTTGCAGAAGATGAAAGAGAGGGGGAAATACGAGGTGGGGGTGATGCAGCCAATGAAAATGGTGAAAGGCGAGAGGGGATGACACTTTATGACAATGAAGGTGAACAAATCAGAATTGAATATGATGTGTTAGAGGAGTTTATGCATGACTAGGATCCATCAATGGAGGGGATACGCTCTGAGGGAGGAGAGATAAGGGATATATTACAGGAGGCAATGGAAAGGACAGATATTGTGGTGGGGAATTAACTATATCAACAGACAGACCACGACGAGGAGCACATTCGAGCAATCGAAGAGTTCGAGAATTATCATACTTGCGGGAAGAAACCAAGACTCAACTAAATTTCTAAGTAAGTTCACAGTTAATTCTCACCAATTTTCTTTTTTTTTTGCTCTAACAAATCTTTTCTGTATTAGAAGTTCTTATATTCTTATATAAAATCCAGCGTTGTGAAGAAGACAATAACTTTCGAGGATTATAGAAGATGTCTTCAGGATTTTATTATTGTAAAACGTGATCAATGCAACATTCGTTCAAAATTGCACATAGTGCATACTGAAAGACAGAATAAAATTGCTCTTAGTCCCCACGATGATAAGAGATTCTTATTGCCTCAGAGTACAGACACTTTACCTTGGGGTCATTTTCGAATCATGTATGAGCAGATGGCGCAAGCTGCACTTCGAATAGAGGAGGATCCTGAAAAACAAGAAATAGTGGTAGGGATGGAAGTGGAGAGGGGGTATGAAGTATCCAATGAAAGTGGGGCAACGCGAGTGGGGATGGATGTTGCAGAAGATGAAAGAGAGGGGGAAATACGAGGTGGGGTTGATGCAGCCAATGAAAATGGTGAAACGCGAGAGGGGATGAAACTTTATGACAATGAAGATGAACAAATCAGAATTGAATATGATGTGTTAGAGGAGTTTATGCATGACTAGGATCCATCAATGGAGGGGATACGCTCTGAGGGAGGAGAGATAAGGGATATATTACAGGAGGCAATGGAAAGGACAGATATTGTGGTGGGGAATTAACTATATCAACAGACAGACCACGACGAGGAGCACATTCGAGCAATCGAAGAGTTCGAGAATTATCATCCTTGCGGGAAGAAACCAAGACTTATCTAAATTTCTAAGTAAGTTCACAGTTAATTCTCACCAATTTTCTTTTTTTTTTGCTCTAACAAATCTTTTCTGTATTAGAAGTTCTTATATTCTTATATAAAATCCAGCGTTGTGAAGAAGACAATAACTTTCGAGGATTATAGAAGATGTCTTCAGGATTTTATTATTGTAAAACGTGATCAATGCAACATTCGTTCAAAATTGCACATAGTGCATACTGAAAGACAGAATAAAATTGCTCTTAGTCCTCACGATGATAAGAGATTCTTATTGCCTCAGAGTACAGACACTTTACCATGGGGTCATTTTCGAATCATGTATGAGCAGATGGCGCAAGCTGCACTTCGAATAGAGGAGGATCCTGAAAAACAAGAAATAGTGGTAGGGATGGAAGTGGAGAGGGGGTATGAAGTATCCAATGAAAGTGGGGCAACGCGAGTGGGGATGGATGTTGCAGAAGATGAAAGAGAGGGGGAAATACGAGGTGGGGGTGATGCAGCCAATGAAAATGGTGAAAGGCGAGAGGGGATGACACTTTATGACAATGAAGGTGAACAAATCAGAATTGAATATGATGTGTTAGAGGAGTTTATGCATGACTAGGATCCATCAATGGAGGGGATACGCTCTGAGGGAGGAGAGATAAGGGATATATTACAGGAGGCAATGGAAAGGACAGATATTGTGGTGGGGAATTAACTATATCAACAGACAGACCACGACGAGGAGCACATTCGAGCAATCGAAGAGTTCGAGAATTATCATACTTGCGGGAAGAAACCAAGACTCAACTAAATTTCTAAGTAAGTTCACAGTTAATTCTCACCAATTTTCTTTTTTTTTTGCTCTAACAAATCTTTTCTGTATTAGAAGTTCTTATATTCTTATATAAAATCCAGCGTTGTGAAGAAGACAATAACTTTCGAGGATTATAGAAGATGTCTTCAGGATTTTATTATTGTAAAACGTGATCAATGCAACATTCGTTCAAAATTGCACATAGTGCATACTGAAAGACAGAATAAAATTGCTCTTAGTCCCCACGATGATAAGAGATTCTTATTGCCTCAGAGTACAGACACTTTACCTTGGGGTCATTTTCGAATCATGTATGAGCAGATGGCGCAAGCTGCACTTCGAATAGAGGAGGATCCTGAAAAACAAGAAATAGTGGTAGGGATGGAAGTGGAGAGGGGGTATGAAGTATCCAATGAAAGTGGGGCAACGCGAGTGGGGATGGATGTTGCAGAAGATGAAAGAGAGGGGGAAATACGAGGTGGGGTTGATGCAGCCAATGAAAATGGTGAAACGCGAGAGGGGATGAAACTTTATGACAATGAAGATGAACAAATCAGAATTGAATATGATGTGTTAGAGGAGTTTATGCATGACTAGGATCCATCAATGGAGGGGATACGCTCTGAGGGAGGAGAGATAAGGGATATATTACAGGAGGCAATGGAAAGGACAGATATTGTGGTGGGGAATTAACTATATCAACAGACAGACCACGACGAGGAGCACATTCGAGCAATCGAAGAGTTCGAGAATTATCATCCTTGCGGGAAGAAACCAAGACTTATCTAAATTTCTAAGTAAGTTCACAGTTAATTCTCACCAATTTTCTTTTTTTTTTGCTCTAACAAATCTTTTCTGTATTAGAAGTTCTTATATTCTTATATAAAATCCAGCGTTGTGAAGAAGACAATAACTTTCGAGGATTATAGAAGATGTCTTCAGGATTTTATTATTGTAAAACGTGATCAATGCAACATTCGTTCAAAATTGCACATAGTGCATACTGAAAGACAGAATAAAATTGCTCTTAGTCCTCACGATGATAAGAGATTCTTATTGCCTCAGAGTACAGACACTTTACCTTGGGGTCATTTTCGAATCATGTATGAGCAGATGGCGCAAGCTGCACTTCGAATAGAGGAGGATCCTGAAAAACAAGAAATAGTGGTAGGGATGGAAGTGGAGAGGGGGTATGAAGTATCCAATGAAAGTGGGGCAACGCGAGTGGGGATGGATGTTGCAGAAGATGAAAGAGAGGGGGAAATACGAGGTGGGGGTGATGCAGCCAATGAAAATGGTGAAAGGCGAGAGGGGATGACACTTTATGACAATGAAGATGAACAAATCAGAATTGAATATGATGTGTTAGAGGAGTTTATGCATGACTAGGATCCATCAATGGAGGGGATACGCTCTGAGGGAGGAGAGATAAGGGATATATCACAGGAGGCAATGGAAAGGACAGATATTGTGGTGGGGAATTAACTATATCAACAGACAGACCACGACGAGGAGCACATTCGAGCAATCGAAGAGTTCGAGAATTATCATCCTTGCGGGAAGAAACCAAGACTCAACTAAATTTCTAAGTAAGTTCACAGTTAATTCTCACCAATTTTCTTTTTTTTTTTGCTCTAACAAATCTTTTCTGTATTAGAAGTTCTTATATTCTTATATAAAATCCAGCGTTGTGAAGAAGACAATAACTTTCGAGGATTATAGAACATGTCTTCAGGATTTTATTATTGTAAAACGTGATCAATGCAACATTCGTTCAAAATTGCACATAGTGCATACTGAAAGACAGAATAAAATTGCTCTTAGTCCTCACGATGATAAGAGATTCTTATTGCCTCAGGGTACAGACACTTTACCTTGGGGTCATTTTCGAATCATGTATGAGCAGATGGCGCAAGCTGCACTTCGAATAGAGGAGGATCCTGAAAAACAAGAAATAGTGGTAGGGATGGAAGTGGAGAGGGGGTACGAAGTATCTAATGAAAGTGGGGCAACGCGAGTGGGGATGGATGTTGCAGAAGATGAAAGAGAGGGGGAAATACGAGGTGGGGGTGATGCAGCCAATGAAAATGGTGAAAGGCGAGAGGGGATGACACTTTATGACAATGAAGGTGAACAAATCAGAATTGAATATGATGTGTTAGAGGAGTTTATGCATGACTAGGATCCATCAATGGAGGGGATACGCTCTGAGGGAGGAGAGATAAGGGATATATTACAGGAGCAATGGAAAGGACAGATATTGTGGTGGGGAATTAACTATATCAACAGACAGACCACGACGAGGAGCACATTCGAGCAATCGAAGAGTTCGAGAATTATCATCCTTGCGGGAAGAAACCAAGACTTAACTAAATTTCTAAGTAAGTTCACAGTTAATTCTCACCAATTTTCTTTTGTTTTTTGCTCTAACAAATCTTTTCTGTATTAGAAGTTCTTATATTCTTATATAAAATCCAGCGTTGTGAAGAAGACAATAACTTTCGAGGATTATAGAAGATGTCTTCAGGATTTTATTATTGTAAAACGTGATCAATGCAACATTCGTTCAAAATTGCACATAGTGCATACTGAAAGACAGAATAAAATTGCTCTTAGTCCCCACGATGATAAGAGATTCTTATTGCCTCAGAGTACAGACACTTTACCTTGGGGTCGTTTTCGAATCATGTATGAGCAGATGTCGCAAGCTGCACTTCGAATAGAGGAGGATCCTGAAAAACAAGAAATAGTGGTAGGGATGGAAGTGGAGAGGGGGTATGAAGTATCCAATGAAAGTGGGGCAACGCGAGTTGGGATGGATGTTGCAGAAGATGAAAGAGAGGGGGAAATACGAGGTGGGGGTGATGCAGCCAATGAAAATGGTGAAACGCGAGAGGGGATGACACTTTATGACAATGAAGATGAACAAATCAGAATTGAATATGATGTGTTAGAGGAGTTTATGCATGACTAGGATCCATCAATGGAGGGGATACGCTCTGAGGGAGGAGAGATAAGGGATATATTACAGGAGGCAATGGAAAGGACAGATATTGTGGTGGGGAATTAACTATATCAACAGACAGACCACGACGAGGAGCACATTCGAGCAATCGAAGAGTTCGAGAATTATCATCCTTGCGGGAAGAAACCAAGACTTAACTAAATTTCTAAGTAAGTTCACAGTTAATTCTCACCAATTTTCTTTTTTTTTTTTTGCTCTAACAAATCTTTTCTGTATTAGAAGTTCTTATTTTTTTACTTTTTCCAGAATGGATCTATCTACACTTAATAAGATTGTTGAACGCGACTTCTTGCCGAGGAAGTAAGTAACAGACTTGGAAAAAGATCATCAGTACATGGTAACAGCACTTAAGGAGGTGAAGACGAGATTCGGTACGAAGGTCGTAGCCGAACTCGACGAAAGTTTTCAAATCTTTTTACCGGAGAAGATTTCATCAGCCATCCTAAGAGATCAAGAGATTTTTGACAGACTCTCCAATACTGCAAATAAAATGAATTTATTTGTGACATACCAGGGTGGATCTTCCTTTAAGTTTGAATGAAATACGCAGCTTGCTTTAATTATAATACTTATTTTATTCAGATTAAAACTTGTACATAATAATACATAAATAAATACAATAACATAATATGATTGCTTTCTTATTTACTAGTACCTACATTATTGCGTTTACATTAATATTTTTCGTTAAATCTTGGCTAAAACAAATAATTTTTTTTTATCTATCCAACTATTATGCTCATTACTAAAGCCTAACCATTTAACATATGCACGATTTCCACTTTTCTTTAAAACTTTTTCTACTAGATAAATTTCTGGATACATAGTTTTCTGAATTTCAGTTTCATAAAAGCCGCCAGAGATGGGTTTATCATAATTATCTTTGACATGATAAGTTACCGGATTGGTTTTTACAACTCGTGATATTGTGAAAATTTCAGTAGACCAATTTGGTGTATAACCTTTTTCAAAAACATGTTTTATCTTACTTATCCGCACTTTATCTCCTACTTTAAATTTCGGTTTTTAACAGGTAACTTTTCATTTGGAAAATGCTTCTTGACCTCTCTTTCGTTTGCCTGCGTAACATTTTTAGGCTCAATTCCTATTGTCCGATGTTTTCTTGAATTGTAAGCTTTCACCAACTCACGCAAGATATCCCACCATTTATAGCTCCCTTGTTTGCTGAACTCTATCCACATTGCATTTTTTAACGTTCTATTAAAACGCTCACATATGCTTGCATGAAGATTACTATGCGAAGAGTATAGGTTTATCTTGTACTTCTTCATGAGTTTCTGAAAGTTTGAATTGTAAAATTATTTTCCTTGGTCAGTTTGTAGATTTGTCGGTACGCGTTCTTGTTTCAGTATTGACTCCATAGCTAGAGTAACATCATTACCACTCTTTGAGTTAATTGGTATAGCCCATGCATACTTTGAAAATGTATCTATGACAGTAAGTAAGTAGCGAAAACCTTTGTTTTCGTTGGCGTATGGAATCATTTCTACAAGATCAGCTTGTCAAGTCTCATATATTCCACGTATATCATATTTTCTTCGCTTGTAGATGCGGCGAGCTGGTTTGTGCAACTCTTCAGCTATTTTTTGTCGCTCCATTTTTTTTCTTTGATAATATGTTTAAGGTTTAAGAAAAACTTTTATTGAGCCAGAATTTTTTTTTTTTCAAAGCATTCTTTCAATTTTGTCTCAAGATTATCTAATCGAATTTTAAGATGGGAAAGAACCTTATTGATTGTATTTAATTCAGTGTTTATGGGAATCTCTAAGTCAACTTTCGTTACAGCCATTATGTTAGTTAGATTTCTAACTTCTTTACTTATAGTTGTCAGAAGCACTTCCACGGTGACTGCATCATTAGGCTGACTTGGATAAGCAAGGTTACATAACCTTTTATTTTGTAAATCAAAATTAATATCTAATGTAAGATTATAACCAATGCCTGGTGGACCGCGACTCGCTTCTTGCGTGCCTTCAAGTTTTCTTCCGAACACGTCGAGACTCATGATGCTACTGATCTTATAAGAAAAGATGCATTTCAATATATATGTACAGCTTCACGTAGTTCCTCAATGATCGTTCCGCAACTAATAATCGCAGTCGCTCGATAAGCTCGTTTGGATCATCCCAGTAGACTAGATCTATAGAAGAATTTTTCTTTGCTATTTTATATTTAGGTATGAGGCCTCTTCCGGTGGTGGATTTATTTTTACGATCGCTGCGGAACATGGGTCCTATGATATTCATATATTTTCTACTCTTCGAAGTGCGTATACTCTCATCTTTGCTGTATCTTTTCCGGTGAGCATTTGATGCTTCCAGGATGCTGCGATAATTTTTTCGATCTGTTGAACTTATAAGATTGTCATCTGGTTGTTTCTGAAGAGTAATTCCATTAGACCCCCACTTTTAGGATAACTTTTATCTCTCACTTTTACCATTTTATCATGAAATTGAATTTCTGCATCGCCAATCATATACACTCCATTGACGTTCGGTACTCCGTATATGTTATCGATTTTGCTGCGGCTTTCATTTAACAATGATAAAAAGTCACTTGATTCATTTCCTTCAAGCGCAGATTTGAATGTTGAATTCATCATTGTGCCATCCATCGAAGAAAAATCTGCATCATCATCATCATCATCATATGCGGAACCCGACTCATTTATATCATTTACTATATAACTTGATCGATCGAATCTCAATTTCTTCCTCAATTTCCTGTTGCTGTATATATTCAAAATGTGATTAGAAGGTGGCAAGCTTTCGACTTTCGAATCGACGAGCTGCTCGAGCGGTGTAATGACTGGTTTCAATGTATCACCAATAACTTTTTCAAAATCTTCTCTTTCCTTTTTCAATAAAGAGTATTTTTGTTTAATAGCCTCACGTGCTCGCAAGAGCTCGCTGAGAATATTCTTTTCTTTCTTGAAGTCTGACATGCTAACGAGATGCTGTCTACAATTGAACTGTAAGTTTCGGATTCATAACTTCTTTTTTATTGCAAAACAGTCAAATCCTTTTCTGTATCTACCACCATCCATCACTCTATCTTTGTCGATAACAACAAATCCATACTTATCATTCTTCCAGCATTCAGAAAAATGATTTCGAAATTCATTGAAAGTTAAATCAGTATTGACATGATCTTCATAGATATGTTTTAGATTAACATCGTCTTGACGATAAATTACTAACATATTAATATTGTCCCTTACGAGGTGTTTCGGTATATGAGCGTACGACTGACATAGATAAAAGCTGTCTACACTTTTATGTCTTCCCATACAGAAAAATGCTCTGACGTTGTCCTGCTTCTCATAAGCCACATCATCAAAAATCATAATTGAATTTGGTCGGGCTTCATCGGGAGATACTACAGATTCATGCTCACTAAAAGGTAGATATGATACACCTTTTATCGGTTCCAAAACTTTTTCGAGAAATTGATACTTTGGCTGATTCAAGGATTTAGAGTATACATACAAATTTTCAAATCTAAAACCATTGGGATGTGTAATTAGAGCCAATAAACTATTTGTTTTTCCACAGTTAGATGGCCCGCAGAATACTGCTCGTATAGTATCAGGTAGTAATTCTCCATGACGCTTCCTTCTCTTCTGTTTTCCGAAATCAAAGTTTGTGACGGGGAGTTTGACGTTCTGTTCGCTAAAATCCATGTTCACGTGACAAAGTCTAGTTTGACATTGAACTATGGAAATATAAACGCATGTTTTATATTTTGATCTTTAGTTATAAAACAACACTCGAAGAGTGATGATCGTACATAAATCTCGGAAACAACCAAAAGGTTATGGATTGCTTGATAAAGTGATCAATAACTTGCCGATTGAAATGCATCTTCCTGGATATCAATACTGTGGTCCCGGAACTAAATTGAAAAAACCATTGAAAAGAGGTGATCCTGGAATTAATCCGCTTGATCAGGCATGCAAAGAACATGACATAGTGTACACTGATAAAATTGGAGACCGTAAAGCAGCTGACATGAAGCTCGCTGATAAAGCTTGGCAACGTGTTAAAGCCAAGGATGCCTGTCTTGGTGAAAAAGCATATGCTTTTGCTGTTACAAATGCTATGAAATTAAAAGGAATAACTGGAATGGGTCTAAAATTTAGTAAGTTAGTGACGGCTGCTAAAAAATCAATGTCACCAAGTAAATGTTCCCGCAAGGTTATTCAATCCGCCTTGAAAGGTGCACGTCAAGCTGTTAAGAAAGTTGGTGGTAAGAGGAAAGTTATCATTCCACGTGTTCTTCGAATTCCATCAAAAATTGGTCGAGTTCTTCCGTTTCTCATACCGTTGTTCGCAGGACTAAGTGCGACCGGTGCTCTGGCAGGGGGAGCTGCAGGAATAGCTAAAGCAGTAAATGATGCTAAAGCTGCACAGAAAAACCATCAAGAAAGTAAGAGACATAATAAGGCAATGGAAGCTATTGCTTTAGACGAAGGTCTCTATTTTAAACCATATAAAACTGGAGTGGGATTATTTATGAAACCTCATGTTGGTCATGGTCAACTTACTAAAAAAAAAAAACTTCGATTTAACTTTGCCAAATCGTCCACTGACTGACTATGATCTTCTAAAATATGCTCGTATGTTGCAAATTCCACATTTCCGAGGTGTTTTTATGAGAAATAATCTGCCTTCCGATGGTCCATGGAGTAATGAATCTGCTATTGTTAACTTGGATGACATGAAAAATAAAGGCACTCACTGGGTGTGTTATCGAAAACATGGTTCCAAAGTAATTTACTTTGACAGTTTTGGTGATCTGAAACCTCCCATAGAGCTCATGTTATATTTCAACGTGAAAGAAGTAAAATATAACTATAAAAGATATCAAAATTTTGACTCATTCATTTGTGGTCATCTTTGTCTTCAATTTTTAACCGGAAGACTATAAAAGAGACGATTGCAAACGAATGGGAATCATTCTCTTCCAATCAGTCATGGAAGACAGTTTCACTTTGAGTCTTTCAGGAAAATCTTCTGTTCTAGAAGCACAATATTTTCCTTCAATTGAACTACCTCATCATAAAAATTTTGTTTTGGGTTTAGTTGAACTTTTAACATTCAACTCGATTCCCAATGTGGATTATTCGAATAATAAACTTCACGTGAATGGAAATATTATCACTATCCCTACTGGTAGTTACGAGATTAATGCTATTAATAAATTTTTACAAGAAACTTTGAAATCTAAAGGAATTGAATTTTCTTTGAGAGCTAACAACAATACTCTCAGAAGTGAAATTAATTGCTGTCATTCGTTAGATCTCACTTCTCACGATTCAATAGGTCGTCTTCTTGGCTTTACTCCTCGCATTCTCAGGGAAAAAACTCACCACAGTTCTGATTTACCTGTGAAAATATTGAAAATCAACGCACTCAGAGTGGAGTGCAATATTACCGCAGGTGCTTACATCAACAACAAAAAAGTTCATACAATCCATGAGTTCTTTCCCAGAGTTCCACCAGGATATAAAATCTTGGAAGTTCCATCTCATGTCATATATCTACCACTCAGTGTCAAGTGCATAGATCATCTTCAAATTCAAATCGTAGATCAAGATGGAAATTTAGTGAATTTCCGTGGAGAAGAAATTACTATTAGAATCCACATCAAATCTGTATAATGGGCATCGTTTACAATTCTAGAGTGCATATAAGTCAACCAACATGTCAACCGGTCATCAGTCGACCGAAGAAACTCAAACCGTTAACACGAAAGAGCATTCAGTTCCTCAGAAGCCTAGGTCTAAAAGTTCGTGGAGAAAATTCACGTTTATAATTCTCTGCTGCTTCCAGAAAAATGGACGAAATTCTAAGCATTCAATCAGGTGTCGTATTCAATGAGTCTATTGCTCATTACGAGGTTCACGCACATCAACCTTACTCGACACTAAGCTTTGATAATAGTGATGAAATTCGTATTTCTATCCAACATCAAGATCTATGTCTCTTACCATCGCGCAGTTCTATCGATGTATGTGGAAAACTGCAAAAACCAGATGGAACAGCACTAAATAAAACTAAATTCGTGAACAATGGCATTTGCCTTTCTATTTTACAGTCTAAACAGAACAATTGTATATATATGGACGGTCCTCGATAAACTTTAATTAAAAAAAATTGCCATCTCGGATTTTTTTAAGGATATCATATCTTGACCATTTACTAACAATTTAAGCCGAAAATGAAAATATTTCGTCGAGCCTCTTGTGAGAAAAAAAAACATTTTAATTTTTTTAAAGGAATTAGCGTTTTGCGAAAACAAAACAATAAATATATTGTATATTTCAAATATAATACTTTTATTTCCATTTCTCTCGCTCTCTCTCTGTATATATATATATATATATATATATATATATATATATATATATATATATATATATATATATATATATATATATATATATATATATATATATATATATATATAATAAAATACACTTGTAAAATAAATTGATAATACTTTTAATTTAATCAGTTGATAAATATTTATATAAAAAACATTGTACTCGTATTTATACATGATGAGAATTGTAAGCACAAACAGCTTTTAATAACTGATTTTCAAACTCAGGGTTGTTCTTCGCAACTTTGTATTTTATCCAAGTAGCATTGAAATCAAAATGAACAGATTCCATCGCTTGCTCACTATAAGATCCCAAGCCTTTTTGATATTTTGTACAAAAATCTTCAACGTGAAAAAAAAACAGCATGGACTTTCGGAGTAACTGGAATTTGTAAATCTAAATAGCTCGCTTTGAATTCTGCAACGTATTTCGCAAAATCGGGATCAAGACTAGTAGTGAAGCAGGCTTGAACAACATTTTTGAATTTTGATATGCTGAAACGTACTGTAAACCACCTATACGACATATCGCCCGCAAAATGTCCACTTTATCTAATAGTTTTTTACATGAATTCCCTTTGAAAGCCGGACTTCCATGTGTTATTTCCCGTTGAAGATTGCATTTCTCTGCCCAATTTAAAGCTATCTCTTCGCATTCGCGTAACATATGTGTAAATGATGTGTTTACTACACCGAGCATCAGATGCAACTCAGGAGGAGGAATTACATCTAAAAATAATCTATGTTTACTAGTAGTAAACAATGATGGATAAATGCAGTTTTTATAGTTTTTAGTCTGAGATCTATCAGCTCCCGATTTTTGCAAAGCCATGTAATTATTATTTGTATTACCAATGGTCCCGTAACATCCACGTTCAGCTACTTTTTCCTTTACATGTCCAATAAAATTATTGAGAATAGTGCAATAAACAACACTTTCGGCTGCATACGATGTGACATTAGCTTTAACATTCACGAAATTAAATTTTTTAACTGCAAAATATTCATCTATAGTATGATTATTAAAATATAATGTTTTCTTCAAATTAGGTTCAATTATTTTTAAATTACAAGAAGCCACTCGAATAGCTGCGGCGATTCCACAAGTGGTTTTATAACTTAAGTTAAAACTGTTTTGAATTTTACAGAAGTCATCAGCACTAAACAATGGTTCTGTTGATCTTTTCGCAGCATTGTTATTGGTGGTTACTCTAAGCAGCTTTCCAGATGACTGCGATAATGACACTGAAGTATCGCTTGTATTTAGATTTTGTTTTTCATCCATTATCTTTTAAGCAGCAAGGATACTAGCTGTTCCTTTTCTTTTGGTCGAAAAGATTTTTCGATACATTCATTCAAATTGTCTATACGACTTAACTGAGTGCACACGTGACTTGTTTCTTTACCAAAACAAAGAAAAACACGCCGAACAACATGTATCGGAAACTTTATTTAGGGTACTGCATAAATCTTGAGTTGATTTTGAGTTACTCGTGGAAACACTTTTTTTATTAAAACCCACTTTTGATTCCTTGACAAAGTTTTTGTATCCTGATGATCTTGCAAGTTCGCATAAGTGTCACTGACACTTATCATCTATGTTTGATCGTGTATTTCTCTTGAAACTGAATTGCGAGAAGTTTGTCTGTTTTTTTCACTTTACTGCGGCATACACCTAGTTTGCATGAAACACAGACGACAAGCGGAAGACAGTCATTATCAGAATCGTAGTCTTCAAACAAACCTTTTAATTTAATTTTTAAAGCTGGATATATTTTTATCATAGTCTTACGTTTTGCACAGCATAATAAACAAATCACGAGACGATTTTATTTATGCATTCGTGCATGATGGTTACTCGGATTTATTGGCATGATAACTTACGATATTTACCTTTCCTGTTTAACTGTATCTGGACGACTGACAAGTTTACTTGAAACAAAAATATACCCAATGTTATGTTTAGTTTGAAAGACGGATATTTTCACCTTTGAGTCAGACGATGTAATTTTCAGGTTATCTCTATAGTATTTACTATTAAGTGCGTTAAGGTCATTCTGAATTTATATGCTACATACACATATTTGTGTCCTTTTTTCAACTTTGGTAATGTTTCTATATGTCCAAACCTATAATTATAATAATCTAAAGATTTTGTATAAGCGTTAAGAAAATAAGAGCCTAAAAAAAAGGAAAAAAATAAATAATAAATGGACTTTTCTACAAAGAGGCACGACGAAATATTTTCATTTTCGGATTAAATTGTTAGTAAATGGTCAAGGTATAATATCCTGAAAAAATCCGAGATTGTCATTTTTTTTAATTAAAGTTGATCGAGGACCGCCGTGTATAGTAATACTTTATTAATATATTAAAAATACAAAAAGTATAATTTAACACGAATATTGCGCACGTATTCATACATAAATAAAGTTTTTAAGAATTGCGCATTTCTCGAATAAGATAATCTAGTTGAAGTGATGTGTATTCTAAGTTTACAATTTTAAATTAATGTTTTATAAAATCATCCGATTCCGAATCATTACATTTACATTTTACATTAGTTTTGAAATCATTATTTTGGAATAAAAACACTTTTACAAAGTCATAGTCATGTTAAGAGGTTAATCAATATCGTTCATAACTTTTTTTAACTGCTCACAAAAAAAAAGAAATTTTAATTTTATAATATCATTTAACATCAGTTGAAATCGACGCTCTTCTACACATACAATGTGATCGCGATATAATACATCGCGATATGTTTCCGCTCAGAGCGCTTCCCCTCCAGACGTATTTTCACTCACACACACTGGCTGTCCCACCACGGCACGTAGTGTCGGCGCGCCGCGGTGGTGCAGTAGAACGCAGAACTTCGGTCTGGAGCTACCGCATGGAGGGAGATCCGGATATATTACATTTTTGGAAAAAATTCCGCTCCTACAGCCCCAGCGAGCGGTAATATATCGCGATCCCACTGTACGATAGCATTTTTCTATCCTTCGAAAGTCGGTTTTTGTAACACAATAGTCGCTTGATAAAATTTCTTGTATTTGGTTTGGTTATCTTCGGTATATTGTGCTTTATTATTAAAAATAATCGATTTATGGTCATATGTAATAGTAAAAACGATTTCCAAATCGTTCATTGTAAGACGTGAAGCAGTTTTTACTCCAGCATTCAGAAGTAAAAAAGAATCACTTATTTCATTGAGATTGTATTGAATTTTAATCTAAGTAATTGCGTCGATACTGCCAATATTACTGAAATTGGATGGTAGCAGGATAAATAGCTGTGGTTGTTCATTATGCAAAGGTTGTATTCCGTCACTTATAATTTTTTTTTCCCGATTCATTTAAAAATATGAAGTTAATAGTAGTGGATGGTACGATTGCATTTTTTTTCTCTCGTTAGTGTGTGTTATATATACTTTCTTCTTCTCTTTCTTGATCTGGTTTCGAAAAATATTTGTTCTTTTTGTACTTTTTTTTTCTTATACGTAAATTTCATTACTTTCATATCGATAATAATAAACAAAATTGACCATATTCAGTCACACTTTATTTGAACTTTTCAAAATTTTTCATTACTTTTCACCTTTTCTTACATGACTTTACACTTCTTAGCGCCGTTTCCACTTTTATGTATTACTTAAAGAAAAATTTGTACCAATGCGTAAATTGAATATATTTCACTGTACAATTTGCATATAATGTTTTAAAAGTATTCACCAAAATTAATGCACACAATTTATTCTTCTTCTGATTCCGAGTCAGTATCATTGCTAAAGTCTGATGAAGAATCCTTTGGAAAAATTGCCTTCTCGAATTTAATAATATAATACTGTATTCTGTTTATAAATATCCAAAGCGATCTATGACGTCGCCATGCTTCAAGAGTAATTACGGAACTCGATATTTTACGGATTAATAAAATAAAACATGTAATAATATCAATTTTAAATATACGTCTCATATTTTATTTTATCCAGAAACTAACTTTTACACTTTTACTAGCGTTAAACTTAAGGTAACGCAGTTTTTCTATATGCCTTCTATACTTCATTCTCTGTTTTTCTCGAGAATTATCCTGCTCCATTCGTTGGGCTACGTATTGCCATATTGGCATCACTCCTTCGTTCAAACGCTATAAAGTAAATTAATAATACAATTAATAAACATATTTATAAGTTTTAAAAAAAATAATTTAGCACTTACCCAAAGCTCTTCTTCTCTATCCTCATTCTGAACGATTCTTATTCCTAGCTCGTTTAATCCGCGAAATACCATTTTGCAGGAGGTAGAATGAATTTTAATGAAAATTTATTCACGTATTTGAAGTAAAGAAAATAAAATACTTTTCATAATTTACGTCAAGTTTTTTACATTTAGTTTGGACACTCTCTTCGCATTTCTTTCGGTGATAGAAAAAAAATCAAATACGATTCTTGAACTGATGGACCATAGTAAGCGCCGTGATATTTATATAGGAAAACTGAGTTTCTCTTTCCACTACGTTTTGTGAAATGTCCTACCATTCGTAAGAAATTTCCCTCCCAAAATCTCAAAACACCTCCCTTACAGAAATTTTACCCATTCTCGCAGCTTCCCTTCCCACTACTTTTTCGAAGAATCCTACGGTTCATAAAAAATGTTCCCTCCTCTAATTTTCAAAAATACCCCCCCCCCCCTTCTCCTCCAGAAATCATCATACACGATTTATCGCTGAGAATGCAGTTTCCTTGTATCTGTGCACCGTCAACGTATTGGCTTCTGCCTATCAGCTATCCTCAGCTTTCCTTCGCCGTTAAAGTTTGGAAGCTATCCTTTGTTTTCTTTCAGGACTTATCTATTTTTGACTGAAAATATATATTTTTACAAGCTGCTCATCCCGATGTTTGCTCTTGACCGTAAAAGTGCCTAAGATTTTATCTAACGATCGATTTCCTTTCGCGCCGCCGGCGAATAAGTTCGAAATAAACAGCTCGAGAGGAAATCTCTTTTTCCACTACTGTGAAAGAGTGACCACGACTTAATATACAGAACGATTTCCTTTCGCGCAGCCGCCGTATCAGTTCGTGTACATCGACTCATCTCGTCCTTGAAAATACTGCGAGCGTATCGGCTTAAAAAATTTTTTAAATATCTGCGCGCAGTAAGCCTTACTTTAAAGGTCGTTTATTGCTAAAAGCATTTGCTTTCACCTAAGCGCGAGGACCTTCAACGCACACGAAACCATTCTCTAAGATCGTTTACTGCTGAAATTTCTCCGTTACTTGCGCGCATTCACAGCAGTTTCTTGCTGAGATTTTTTTTTCTACCTGCACGCATCCTTTTCTTAAGACCGTGTTGCGCGACGCTTTTCTTTTTTTGCTTGGTCAATGCATCGGCTCGTTTTCACTTTTCACGAGGTTTTGCGTGGTAAACATATATATATATATATATATATATATATATATATATATATATATATGTTTACCACGCAAAACCTCGTGAAAAGTGAAAACGAGCCGATGCATTGACCAAGCAAAAAAAGAAAAGCGTCGCGCAACACGGTCTTAAGAAAAGGATGCGTGCAGGTAGAAAAAAAAATCTCAGCAAGAAACTGCTGTGAATGCGCGCAAGTAACGGAGAAATTTCAGCAGTAAACGATCTTAGAGAATGGTTTCGTGTGCGTTGAAGGTCCTCGCGCTTAGGTGAAAGCAAATGCTTTTAGCAATAAACGACCTTTAAAGTAAGGCTTACTGCGCGCAGATATTTAAAAAAATTTTTATATATATATATATATATATATATATATATATATATATATATATATATATATATATATATATATATATGCTTCTTTAAAGGCTGACCCTTACTTTTCATACATGGAAAAACCATCGGGCACGCCGCAGCACCAACTGGCCCTAATGCTCCACAAAACAGGAGGAGCAACGCCTGACTGCGAAGGGAGCTCTGTCGTCTTAATATTAATTTTAACAACGTAAAGCTTGTCAATTTTAGTAGATTAAACCTTCAATTTAAATAAAATGTTGTGTGGTTAATATTTTTGACATTATATTTTTAACGAAACTACCATAAGTCATTTGCAAACATACAATCTTTTTTTCTATTCACAAAATAATTTTTATATTAATTTTTAATTAGTATCTAGAAACAGTAAGAACGTAAAACAGTTCAAAATCAATGTATTTTGTTACACAAATTTAATTGATAAAATAAAAAGTTATGCCTATATACCATGTTAGCAGAAACGTGATTTTATTTCACCTTTTTATAGTTAAAGATATAGATACATACATACGAACATATTTTTTAAAATCCTGTTTTCCGATTCGGCAACATCGAAAACACAATATAAGATAATAACCTAACATATTATAAGCAGAATATAATAATAACTTGTGATGAAAATAATACTTTTTATAACCTATTATTTATCATTTTGAGCACTATGTTTTTACAATAATTACTTATATTATTTCATTTTTACTTTTCAACGTAAAATCATGATCTTTCAAACATAAATAAATATAATAAAATCATTAATATATTCTTTAGAATGGTAAATAACAAGATAAAGTAGTTTTCTGAGGTTAGAATTCGTCAATTTCCTAACTAGCGCAAGTTCGTTCCCTTTTTTAGCGCTACAGCGTTGATACACATGGAAGGCCGCGTGTTTCTCTCCGAAAAACTGACAGTGTATAGGCCTATAAAAAGCAAGCGTGCGCGCAGTAAGCCTTTCTCTAAGGGTCGTGTATTGCTGGGGACAATTTACTACTACCTGCACAAGGACCTTTAACACGCGCTATGTCTTGCTGTAGTATAGCGTGTATTGCGGAGAAAAACTGACAGTGTTTTGGCTCGAAAATAGACTTTTCGAATGTACGTGCGCAGTATGCCTTTCTCAAAAGGTTATTTATTGTTGGAAAGTAATTTACTACTACCTGCGCGAGGACCTTCAAACTTGCGCCATGCCTTACTGTAATAAATTCGTTTCTAGCGGAAAAAAGCGTATCAGCCGGAAGAAAAATAAATTTCCGAATGCCTGCGCACAGTAAGATCTCGAAGGCCGTTTACTGATGCAATCTTCCTGCTATCTGCGCGCATCTACAGCGCATACCTGCGACGAAGACGTTTATTGCTAGCAAAGCCAGTGGGTAAAATTCTATCTATTTTTAAATGCAGAGGAAAGAAAGGCTGACCCTTTCTTTTCATTCTTTACGGCTACTTTCCATTTCCTACGCATGCCATCTGTTTCTTCGAAAAGAGGAGCAAAGAGGCTGCTCTTTTCCCTCTCTTCGGGTGGAGTAAAACGCTTACGTATTCGGGCCTACAGAGTGGGGATAGAAAAAATCAGATACGAATTCTAGATCACATTAAGAGGGGACAGTTCAGAGGCGGGGCTTAAAACACACACAATACGAATCCGGTAAAAATTGGAGAAGAGACCAGGTATATGCCTTATACACACTACAGATTCTGTATCACTTTGAGAGGGGGGTAAATCCATTGGAGGGGAGTAGATAGGCTATAGGCATACTGGCTCACGCGGGTTCTGTATCACCTCCCTGCCCTCTTAAAGAGATCCAGAACCCGTTCGGATTCTATATCACCCAGAATGATCCAGAATCCGAAATCGAGAGAGTGGGAGAGCTTCCCTTTCTCTCACGTGAACCAGAATGCCTATAGTGTTTTCTACTTTTCTTTTCTTTATTTTCTTTGCAAATGTTTACAGGAGTGATAGAATAATTTTATGAGTTTGACGGTGTGAAGTGCACAGGCAGTCTTGTAGATAGGATTATGGTTTGTACATATTGTAACGCACTTGACTATATAGGTTTTTGACGGATAGCCGTATTGTTGAATGTTATGAACTGCAGAAAAATTGAATCGTTGCAGCCATTTCTGTTTAAATTCAACCATGACAAAAATTTTGGTAGCATCGTGTAAAGAGTCACGGAGTAATGATCCAATTTGTGAGTAGTCAAGCCCATCCGTGTTCCAGGATATTCCATGATAATGATGTTCCAGCCAAATGTTTTCCCTTTGCAATTTGTCAGAGAGTCTTTTCCATGAAAAGGGTTTCTTGAATAGACGAATGATAGGATCACTACTTTCATTGAGAGGAATGATAGCTATTTCTTTTAAAACATAATCATCTCCCATTTGCTTGAAACCAATCATGTCTACTGCATACTCCATCTTGGAATGAGTGTTGAAACGAAAGTGTGTTGGATAATATGCTGTTTAGACAAGCTTCTTGATATCCCCACTGATGGGATTGTACTGAACGATGCGATCGTGTAAGATCATGCAATAAGCTAAAGTGTTAGCTGGAAAGTCTTTTTTAGACTCAAACTCTAGACGTACATCGACAGGAGCGCTCTTTATAGATTCGTTTTGCCGTGAACAGTCAATAACTATGAGTGGTTCAAGGTTGATAAATTCAGACTTTGTCAGTAGTGGCTGTGTGTCTCTTCCATAGTAGGTGATTTGAAAATTGGCATACATATCATAGAGAACAGCGAATTGATTCTTAGATATGTCGAGATTCATATTGTTATATGGATAATATTGAGAATTCAAGAAAAGTCTCACATTACTAATCTCACAATAGTCAAATCGACTGGCATTTTCAGTTTTCAAATTTTTTTTCTTGGTTTGTAGTCCGAGAATTACAATACGAGATTTTTCTAACTGATTTGAAGTTTTCACTATCCAGACATGTTTATTCGTGCTCCGAAGTAGAGGATATTCAAATAACTCCCAAGATCGATAGTACATAGAGATAGGATTATCTTTGCCAATGAAATTCAGCAGCTGGATCTTTTGTTTATCAGATGCAATAACATATGGCAATAACATATGGCATTAACCACTATCTTCGTTATTTTTACCTGGTAGTCTTCATATGTAGTTACACTATTTGCTACAGTACCTTCTTGAATTATTGCATTCAAGTCATTTCTTGATCTTGTGATAATGAGTTATTGCGTCACATTAACAATAATTTTTTTATAGTCTTCTGCAAAGCACAAGATCATACTCAGAGGAATGGAAACGTCAAAGTTGCCGTGTGCATCTACCAAAGTTTTGCTTTCTTCTCTAACGTCAAGCCAGCCTGCATTTTGTAACATGAGAGTCTGATTCGGATTGAATGATGTCCATCCTTTCATGAGACTGCTTAAACTAACATTTTTACTTTTATCTATTTTCACAGCATTAATTTCGTAACGAATTTCATCAAACAGATGGCAAATGCCATTGTTCACGAATTTAGTTTTAGTTAGTGCTGTTCCATCTGGTTTTTGCAGCTTTCCACATACATGGATAGAATTGCGCGATGGTAAGAGACATAGATCTTGATGTTGGATAGAAATACGAATTTCATCACTATTATCAAAGCTTAGTGTCGAGTAAGGTTCATGTGCGTGAACCTCGTAATGAGCAATAGACTCATCGAATACGACACCTGATTGAATGCTTAGAATTTCGTCCATTTTTCTTGAAGCAGCAGAGAATTATACACGTGAATTTTCTCCACCAACTTTTAGACCTAGGCTTCTGAGGAACTGAATGCTCTTCCGTGTTAACGGTTTGAGTTTCTTCGGTCGACTGATAACCGATTGACATGTTGGTTGACTTATATGCCCTCTAGAATTGTAAACGATGCCCATTATACAGATTTGATGTGGAGTCTAATAGTAATTTCTTCTCCTCGGAAATTCACTAAATTTCCATCTTGATCTACGATTTGAATTTGAAGATGATCTATGCACTTGACACTGAGTGGTAGATATATGACATGAGATGGAACTTCCAAGATTTTATATCCTGGTGGAACTCTGGGAAAGAACTCATGGATTGTATGAACTTTTTTGTTGTTGATGTAAGCACCTGCGGTAATATTGCACTCCACTCTGAATGCGTTGATTTTCAATATTTTCACAGGTAAATCAGAACTGTGGTGAGTTTTTTCCCTGAGAATGCGAGGAGTAAAGCCAAGAAGACGACCTATTGAATCGTGAGAAGTGAGATCTAACGAATGACTGCAATTAATTTCACTTCTGAGAGTATTGTTGTTAGCTCTCAAAAAAAATTCAATTCCTTTAGATTTCAAAGTTTATTGTAAAAATTTATTAATAGCATTAATCTCGTAACAACCAGTAGGGATAGTGATAATATTTCCATTCACATGAAGTTTATTATTCGAATAGTCCACATTGGGAATCGAGTTGAATATTAAAAGTTCAACTAAACCCAAAACAAAATTTTTATGATGAGGTAGTTCAATTGAAGGAAAATATTGTGCTTCTAGAACAGAAGATTTTCCTGAAAGAGTCAAAGTGAAACTGTCTTCCATGACTGATTGGAAGAGAATGATTCCCATTCGTTTGCAATCTTCTCTTTTATAGTCTTACAGTTAAAAATTGAAGACAAAGATGACCACAAATGAATGAGTCAAAATTTTGATATCTTTTATAGTTATATTTTACTTCTTTCACGTTGAAATATAACATGAGCTCTATGGGAGATTTCAGATCACCAAAACTGTCAAAGTAAATTACTTTGGAACCATGTTTTCGATAACACACCCAGTGAGTGCCTTTATTTTTCATGTCATCCAAGTTAACAATAGCAGATTCATTACTCCATCGACCATCGGAAGGCAGATTATTTCTCATAAAAACACCTCGGAAATGTGGAATTTGCAACATACGAGCATATTTTAGAAGATCATAGTCAGTCAGTGGACGATTTGGCAAAGTTCAATCGAAGTTTTTTTTTTTTTTTTTAGTAAGTTGACCATGACCAACATGAGGTTTCATAAATAATCCCACTCCAGTTTTATATGGTTTAAAATAGAGACCTTCGCCTAAAGCAATAGCTTCCATTGCCTTATTATGTCTCTTACTTCCTTGATGGTTTTTCTGTGCAGCTTTAGCATCATTTACTGCTTTAGCTATTCCTGCAGTTCCCCCTGCCAGAGCACCGGTCGCACTTAGTCCTGCGAACAAAGGTATGAGAAACGGAAGAACTCGACCAATTTTTGATGGAATTCGAAGAACACGTGGAATGATAACTTTCCTCTTACCACCAACTTTCTTAACAGCTTGACGTGCACCTTTCAAGGCGGATTGAATAACCTTGCGGGAACATTTACTTGGTGACATTGATTTTTTAGCAGCCGTCACTAACTTACTAAATTTTAGACCCATTCCAGTTATTCCTTTTAATTTCATAGCATTTGTAACAGCAAAAGCATATGCTTTTTCACCAAGACAGACATCCTTGGCTTTAACACGTTGCCAAGCTTTATCAGCGAGCTTGATGTCAGCTGCTTTACGGTCTCCATTTTTATCAGAGTACACTATGTCATGTTCTTTGCATGCCTGATCAAGCGGATTAATTCCAGGATCACCTCTTTTCAATGGTTTTTTCAATTTAGTTCCGGGACCACAGTATTGATATCCAGGAAGATGTATTTCAATCGGCAAGTTATTGATCACTTTATCAAGCAATCCATAACCTTTTGGTTGTTTCCGAGATTTATGTACGATCATCTCTCTTCGAGTGTTGTTTTATAACTAAAGATCAAAATATAAAACATGCGTTTATATTTCCACAGTTCAATATCAAACTAGACTTTGACACGTGAACATGGATTTTAGCGAGCAGAACGTCAAATTCCCCGTCACAAACTTTGATTTCGGAAAACAGAAGAGAAGGAAGCGTCATGGAGAATTACTAACTGATACTATACGAGCAGTATTCTGCGGGCCATCTAACTGTGGAAAAACAAATAGTTTATTGGCTCTAATTACACATCCCAATGGTCTTAGATTTGAAAATTTGTATGTATACTCTAAATCCTTGAATCAGCCAATGTATCAATTTCTCGAATAAGTTTTGGAACCGATAAAAGGTGTATCATATCTACCTTTTAGTGAGCATGAATCTGTAGTATCTCCAGATGAAGCCCGACCAAATTCAATTATGATTTTTGATGATGTGGCTTGTGAGAAGCAGGACAACGTCAGAGCATTTTTCTGTATGGGAAGACATAAAAGTGTAGACAGCTTTTATCTATGTCAGTCGTACGCTCATATACCGAAACACCTCGTAAGGGACAATATTAATATGTTAGTAATTTATCGTCAAGACGATGTTAATCTAAAACATATCTATGAAGATCATGTCAATACTGATTTAACTTTCAATGAATTTCGAAATCTTTGTTCTGAATGCTGGAAGAATGATAAGTATGGATTTGTTGTTATCGACAAAGATAGAGTGATGGATGGTGGTAGATGCAGAAAAGGATTTGACTGTTTAGCATCACCATGTACTGATGATCTTTTTCCAAGTCTGTTACTTTCTTCCTCGGCAAGAAGTCGCGTTCAGCAATCTTATTAAGTGTAGATAGATCCATGCTGGAAAAAGTAAGTAAATAAGAACTTCTAATAGAGAATAGATTTTTTAGAGCAAAAAAAAAAGAAAATTGGTGAGAATTAAATGTGAACTTACTTAGAAATTTAGTTGAGTCTTGGTTTCTTCCCGCAAGGATGATAATTCTCGAACTCTTCGATTGCTCGAATGTGCTCCTCGTCGTGGTCTGTCTGTTCATATAGTTCATTCCCCACCACAATTTCTGTCCTTTCCATCGCCTCCTGTAATATATCCCTTCTCTCTCCTCCCTCAGAGCGTATCCCCTCCATTGATGGATCCCAGTCATGCATAAACTCCTCTAACACATCATATTCAATTCTGATTTGTTCACCTACATTGTCATAAAGTGTCATCCCCTCTCGCCTTTCACCATTTTCATTGGCTGCATCACCCCCACCTCGTATTTCCCCCTCTCTTTCTTCTTCTGTAACATCCATCCCCACTGGCGTTGCCCCACTTTCATTGGATACTTCATACCCCCTCTCCACCTCCATCCCTACCACTATTTCTTGTTTTTCAGCATCCTCCTCTATTCGAAGTGCAGCTTGCGCCATCTGCTCATCCATGATTCGAAAATGACCCCAAGGTAAAGTGTCTGTACTCTGAGGCAATAAGAATCTCTTATCATCGTGAGGACTAAGAGCAATTTTATTCTGTCTTTCAGTATGCACTATGTGCAATTTTGAACGAATGTTGCATTGATCACGTTTTACAATAATAAAATCCTGAAGACATCTTCTATAATCCTCGAAAGTTATTGTCTTCTTCACAACGCTGGATTTTATACCTTTGGCTTTTTTCACTGTCTCTCCTCTATCAACTAAAATACTGTACATTTTGCTTCGTAAACCTATAAATTCCATCATGATCTTGCCACAGCATTCGTCTTTCATTAATCCTGGGACTTTTTTATTGACACGTGGAATGTTAAACTGATTATTCTCATCATAATCAAAAGTATCAAACCTGTGAATGTCTTCTTTCATTATTTTATACATATCAATGTCCTGAACTTCATATATCAAACTATCAGTATCTGTATAAAGAAGTTTACATTTTTTTCCTACTCGCTGTTTCATATACGAGTAATGGAAATCATAAACTAATGTCTTGGACAAATCAAGGATACAAAGACCAACGTATATCGGTTTCTTGATTGTGATACTTGTTCTCTTTAGCTGAATAGCAACTAAATTTTCATCAAAGATTGCACAGCTGTGAAAATGTGGTTGAGCTATGCGTGCTTCTGCCCCATATCTGCCTGTGAATTTATTTACTAATCGGACATCAACACGAGACCGCTCTCGCTCGATACACTTTCCATAGACAGCGTTAATTAATAATTTATAGAAGAGTTTTTCAAACTCATTCTTCGCTTGCTTCTTCTTCTCAGTATTTAATTCGACATAAGGTTTAAGCCAGGCCTTCTGCTCGAAACTCAGAATTCTATGCACCTTTTTCAAACGAAGTCCATTATCCAGCGCCTGTTTAAGTGTTCGATAGTGAATCACATACTTTTTCTTATCGTTCAGAGTAGTGAGAAGTTTGTTCTGCTTTGAGCCAGGTGGTGCACGGTGCTCTGCGCAGAAAGGGAAGTCTCGATGTTCATCATGTATTTCCTCAGGATACTCCAAGTCTACTTCAGCAATGTAACCTATATCTGAATCTGGTGGTGTATTGAAGAAGCTTGGATTCGCCTCAAAGTCAATCCATTTGAATTTTCCAATCGGTAAATGCTGTACCATCGCCCACCCATACAGATTATTTATATCAAAATATAAGAGTGTCTTCGTTTTCTGTTTCTCGTCGTATGAAGAACCCATGTATGGATTGTTTGCCTTAGCATATCGATTACAACACTGGCTTATTCCTCCCCGAATGCCTGCTTCAATAAACATTAGCATGTTAATATCTGTAAGAAGCTCTAATTCTACCTTTGTCATTTTAAGAGCTGCTGAAAATGTTAACCCTGGAGTCGTGTAAAAGTGAGCAGGACATAAATCATAAGCTTTAAGAGATGTCTTTCGAAAACTTTCAAAAACGTCAGCCAATAGTAGAACATCTGTTTTTAAGTAAAGATCTGAATACTCTCCCAATGTTTTTATATTGAACTTATCCCAGACTCGAACAGCATGCTTGTAGTCTTCTTCAGCAATATGGGAATCTGTTAGTTTATTATAAAACTCATTCTTTTCTGGAAATTTTGTAGACGATAGCTTATCAAATTACATGAATTGTGAGCTGCACCTCCGAAACTGAAGAGAAAAAAGAATTCATTTTTTTTTCTTTGGGAATCACCAAAAATTAATTTTAAATATAACTAAACTAATAACATACCGTCCTGTAAAATGACAATGGTCTCGCATTGCAAGTTCTTCATCACGGATTGATTTTCGACATATATGACAAACAGTTGACCTTTGGAATGATAATTCTTCTAGAGCTGTGAGTTTCATTGGTTTAGGATTCTTGTAGAGATGATCTATCTTCTCACTTATTGATTTTAGTTCTCGAACAAACCATTCTGCAGGTGTCTCTTGATCTCCAAATTTTTGTCCGTAAGATTTATAGACAGATAATCTGTCATCAAAGCTGCATTTTGTGTAGTAACCTATGCTGTATGCTTCATGTAGTTGAAAAGCATTCTCATTCTCAGTAGGCTTCAATAAACATTCAAAATCAGTATAAATAACGAAAGGAATTTTTTCTCTCTTTTTGTAATCTTCGAATTTGAGAATGTTGTTCTTTGAGTCTGGCAGATTGATTCGGCAATTATTCATATTATTACAATGATTTTCATAAATTTCCAATCTTTTTTCATTATAGAAAACTTGTAAACACCTTTCACAGTGGTATGATTTTCTATTAGCTTTAGATAGTTGAGAACCCAGAAGACGAGACATGCTTTTGATCCAAACGTAATGGTATTTAGGCATACTTTCATCACCATCAGCAAAATTATTTTCTTCATGCTCATCAATGTAAAAATCTTGAATGATAAGTAGATTTACATGTCTACCCTTCTTTTCTGGTTGATTATTATTTTCTGGTAGATTTACATGTTGATCTTCCTCTTCTGCTTGATTTTCTTGCTCAGCCTTCTTTTCTGACGTAACGTGACAAGGCAATACTTCAAATTTTTAACCATACTTTCTGAGCATGTATACATTTACTGAAATATTATTCAATTTTTCGAATTTTGAAATATCTTTCAGTTTTACTGGGAACTGTATATCACTAAAGATCAACTCGTTCTCATGTACACGATATTGATTAACTCTGTTGGAATTATATTTGCTGGGATATAATGCTGAAAGAATAGCATATGTGAAACAC
The DNA here is from genome assembly GCA_949152435.1 of Gastracanthus pulcherrimus. Classification (NCBI taxonomy): domain Eukaryota; kingdom Metazoa; phylum Arthropoda; class Insecta; order Hymenoptera; family Pteromalidae; genus Gastracanthus; species Gastracanthus pulcherrimus. Next base: position 116,007,237 of record OX424574.1, read on the forward strand.
TGATTGTCATTGTTATGAACATTAACACATGCTTTTTTGTTTTCTATAAACTTTGGGAGAGGAATATAAGAACTACCCTTGAATGGAGAATATTTTTTCATATTTATACACAAACTTTTAATACTCTTCAATGTCCAGCCGGAATCCTTTTCCTGAAATTCTTCTAGTTGTGTAAGAATGGGCTATTTGATATAGTCTTTAAACCATTCCTCTAAATTTGTTGACATGTATACTGTAGCACTTTCACTCGTGAAATATTTAATATCGGTCGTTTCCTATCCATTTTTCTGCATAGAAAATTCCGAGATAAAATCTGAATTTATTTTCACAGCATTGTATTCTTCTAAGCATTCTTGTGCCTTAACTTTGAAGAGCTTTTGTGCATCACTTAAGAAACTCAGAATATCCATGTGTTTTATATTTACAACTACGCCAGTCTTGATTTGATTTTGGAATGCCGACTGCCCGTCTCGCCACTCTACACTAGCTTCTGTTATCTCAGATTGTAGATTACCTCCTCGTTGAAGATGTTGTTCAAATTCAACTTGCACGCACGAAAGATGAGTCATGCAAGTTTGACATTTCTGTTTCTCTCCTCTTGTAAGTTTAGATTTTGCAATTTTTTCATTTAATTCTTTTATGGATTGAATTACACATGTCCAACCAATAATGAATATCGTTATTACTTAAATCATTTATACTTTGTAAAGTATCACGAAGAAGCTGAACAA